>BGPR01023158.1:0-24553 GCA_013235015.1 Araneus ventricosus | reverse complement strand
GTATGTCATGTATGTAAGAAAGGTTTCGCTTACCGAAGCAGTCTTATGAGACATGCCCGACTCATGAAGAGACACACGCGTTATAAATGCAGCGTTTGTGGAATGGATTTTACAGACAGCAGCAGTTACAATAGGGCACTAAACGAGAAACATAAAATGAAATCGTATCGGAATGTCATAGATCTTTATTCCACAAATGAAACTATTATCGTATGTTTATTCCCATTGATTAAATTTCTTTAATCAGAGATTTTAATTGTTTATTTCAGAAATTTTATAATCAAAAACATTGGTTTTGACGAAGTGTATTTCATGATATCCACTCCACTGTGATATTAGATTTTTATTTTGCTGAAAAGATCGACGAAAATTGCATGTCTTCACCTTCAAGTGTATTTCTTTCGGTGTTTACTGTTATTGGACTAAACTTGTCTTGTTTTACTCATTCTTATTCTGTTTGAATCCTGTAACAACTCAACTTTTAATGCATCTTGTCTATTAAATGGAAGGGTGTGAAACATTTCCTTCTAGTCTTTTATTTCAAAATGATGCATTTCCGAAACTTGACATTTCTCTTCCCTCTCGAGTTTTTCCTTCAAACATTTATATACACATAACTTGCAAGTTAGTTTTAAATAATGGCATTGACTGCAACATTTTGATTCTGGAATTGACGCAATCAATTGTTTTAAAATGAAGTTTCATTAATGAGTTATATTTATTATTTCTGAATCGGTGTTTAACGCAGCAATCGGAAAACTTACTTTTACCGAAATGACAATTTTGATAATGCATGATATTTTCATACACCTAGAATTGACTGCATAGCAGATTCTTTTTTTGACTTGCAATTGATTTAATAAAAGTTTTATATTATGCGTTGAGTCCCGTGATCATTTATTTTTATTTGTAAGGAAATGTGGATATTTGGATACGATGAAAATAAATTTATTCATTTTATGTCAATTTTTTTTACAGATATTTGAAATAATAAATTTAGAAAGCCAATGTATTTTTTTCCCTTTGACTATTATATATTTTTAATATGCGAGATGTTAAGTATATAATTTCTTAGCCTTTAATTGCACATCAATAGGCATATAGTAATTTTGAATTAAGCTGAGAATCTGATATTAAAATTGATGAAGCAATTCATAATAATGAAAATGGATTTTATATCCTTTTCTTAAAGTTAAATTGTTTGGTTACAAATCTTGAGTTTTTCAAATGGGATATTCAATGGGGACCGTGGCTAGATTAAGAAGACAACACCTGACTGGTAACCGCTTATCCATATTTTTTGTTCACCTGACGGATTATCGACATCATTTTTAGCATGCACAAGACCTCACATACATGGTAGATCACTGATGGAACGATCCGAACCTGAAATGTTCCAGACTAGAAGCTGATTAATTACCACACTAGTCCACATTGGCCCCTGATTGGGGACAGCAAATGAGACGTGTTCGAAAGAATACATGTTATACTAAGCAGCGTGGTCGATAGGTCTCAAGAATGGTGATTTGGCCAGTGCGTAAGAGACATTCAGTAATCAGTCTTATTTCATGTAAAATGAATTATCCATATGATATCTTCTGATCAATTTGATTGGAACATATCATTTGTCTATTGAAAGAATTATATAAGTTTCATTTATATTGCTTGTCAATTCCATATACAAAACATCCTGTGGGGAAATCAAATGTACATATGTTTGTATTTAACCATCAAAGTGTACTTTATGCATAAGAGCCACAGAATACCTTAAATGCCGTATTTTCGTGCCAAAGGACTTTCACAATCTATCTTATTGGTTTTAAAAAATAATATATTGTGCTTATCTCTGAGCAATGCAACTGAACGCAAAGCATACTGGATGCAGACACAAAAGGTTTCTCACCTGTGTGCGTTCTGTAATGCCTGTACAGATCTCCCTTCAGACTAAATCCTCTTTTGCATAACTCGCACACGAAAGGTTTCTCACCTGTGTGCGTTCTGTAATGCCTGTTCAGATCTCCCTTCAGATTAAATCCTTTTTTGCATACCTCACAGACAAACGGCTTCTCGCCAGTATGTGTACGATAGTGAGTGTCTAGATGTGTCCTCTGAACAAATCCTTTTTGACATATATCACACACAAAGGGTTTCTCACCAGTGTGCGTTCTGTAATGCATGTCGAGATGCGCCTTCAGATTAAATCTTCTTTTGCATACCTCACACACAAAAGTTCTCTCACCTGTGTGCGTTCTGTAATGCCTGTACAGATCTCCCTTCAGACTAAATCCTCTTTTGCATACCTCACAGACAAACGGCTTCTCGCCAGTGTGTGTACGATAGTGAGTGTCTAGATGCGCCCTCCGAGAAAACCCTTTTTGACATATGTCACACACAAAGGGCTTCTCACCCGTGTGTGTTCTGTAATGTTTGTTGAGATCTCCCTTCCGAGTAAATACCCTTTTGCATAACTCACACGCAAAAGGCTTCTCGCCCGTATGCGTTCGATAATGAATATCAAACTCCCAGCTTTCGGAAAATTCTTTATGACACAAACTGCATGCAAATCCTTTTTTCCCGGAATGTTTCAGCATGTGAGGACGGATTCCGGAAGGTCCGGCTACAGCATTTGCATTTCCCGAAGTATATAGAGACTCCATCAGGTCGATAGCTATCTCCTCGTTCTTGCTGCTAACCTGAGAAGTTACATCAGGTGTAACAGGTCCATCTGTTATTTCACCTGATACTTCATCTATTTCCTTATTTAGAGGCGAAATATCAGATTTGACAAGGAAATTAGATTCAGAAATATGTTTCGAAGCCAAATACGTTTTCTTCATAGCATCTTCTAGGGATTCCAAGAAAATAATTTTATCTTTATTAAAAGAATGACACTTGCTCTCCTCAATCGATATTTCAGATTCTTCATCAGATGCTGCATGGGCCATTGAGGAAACATTTGACCCACCTTTATTTTGCTCAGAAATAACTAAAGGGGTACTTGGTTTTCTTTTATACACTTCGGGAGAACCACTTTCCGATCTATAATCAGTTTCAAAATTCTCTGAGGAACCCTTAATAGATGCACATTCCTCAAAATGGACTTCATTTGCACTAGTATTTAAAATAGAACTCAAAAGCAAAGTGTCAGGAGGATTTCCACTCTCTGCGTTGTTGGATGCCTCATCAGGCATGGAACTATATTTTCGTTTTCTCTTTGAGGTAGGAATAAATATTACAGTTTCATTGCTTTCACTCTGCACGGAATTCATTTGTCTGGATTCTTCATTGTCGTTTCTTCGAAGTGCTCGGCATATTTTCTCAGAAATGTCAATCGAATTGATTGTGAATTCGTCTCTTACTTCATTTTGCTTCATATCCATTCCTTCTTATTCATTAGCTGAAATTGTGAACACACGTTGTCAAAGTGCTTAGAAGAGAAACATTAATGATTTTCTCCGTCAGTCACTGTTCTGTTGCAAGTTTCACACAAGTATGGGGCCATTCATATTCAAATAAAAAATCGACTTATTAAAATTATGCAATAATTTATCATCGTTGCGAATAAATCAATATTTCAGTCTCTTCCTGCAGCTTGATGTTGTAGGCGTTGTTGATAATCAAGTATATGATACGTAGCACATGCCATGATTGTAGTTTATTCAATCGATGAAACATTTTAAATTAATCGTTTTATAAGTAACGTGCTAGAGCATTCTCTACCTGAAAGTGAATGCTGGAATCGACTTCTGGAATAATACGATATTTAAGAATCGAAAGAAGTTTTCGTTTCATGTAAATTTCTATAAAGTGTTTTTTAAATATACTAATCTAAAATTAGTTCACTTGGTTAAAAAAATTATAGTCAACAAATCATAGTTTAAATTTAGGTTATAAATCAAGTGTTAAATAATGTCCACGAAACGGCAATAAAGAGTCTAAACCAATGAATTCGGTGCTAACTTAAAATGATGAAACTGTCTCATTTATTCCTGCCTCATAGGGAAAAAGAAAAGATAGTTCTTTTTCTGATCAGACATCTAACAACGCAAAGAAATGTAATCCTCCCGATTCTTCGCTTTTGAGTTTTATTTTAAATACTAGAGCAAATGAAGTCCATTTTGAGGAATGTGAATCTTTTAAGGTTCCTCAGAGAATTTTAAAATTGACTAATGCCATACCAAGTCTAAATTTTTATACAAGCTCCCAGCCTTATTAGTCACATTCATAGTCAAAAGTCACAGTAATATTTTAAGCAAAAAAAAGCCTTCACTCTTCTGTGATCGGCGATGACAGAGATATGAAGCTTTGAATTTCATAATTTTAATCGAATCAGCGGCCGCGTAGAAAAAGCGTTGATCATTGATTAGATGATCTGTCTCAATTGAAATTGTCTAAAATCGTCTAATATGGCTATATCCAGAGATTTATAATTCGGTTTTGGTGAAAAATATATTTCGAAAAGGAATCTAAAGAAATGAAAAAGTCCTGTAACTCAATTTTTTAAAAAAGCTTAAACACACGCGAACGCTAGAATACATTTAGGAAACACACATTAACAAGCCATTTAAATAAAAAACAGTACCTAATTCCCGTGAAATCTTAAATATGAAAGGGAACAAAAGATAATCAACCTAAAAATGTATTTTTGCATAAAGTCTTACTGTTTTCACAAAGATAATAATACACTGGTATGCGAAAATTCAGTCACGAGGCCATTTAGGAGACGAACCAGAAATTGAAGATGAAAAGGAATTTCGATCGCCCTGTTTCACAGGAAGCTGATAATGATTTGAAATTTTCATTAAACTTCAAGCGTGCTCGCGTTTTCAAGAGATACTTGCATTGTGCATCGTATTACATATTTATATCGTTCTCTTATAAATTTAAGGGCAATTTTTAATAAAAAAATCTTTGTTTACTATTAAGCTAATAATACAGATAACATAAATAAAAGTTGCTTTTATTTTTGTAAAACAACACGATATATAAATGTAATATGATGCACGATATGTCGTAAAATTTTTGCAGGCGCGTCCGCTGGAAGGCTACTACTTTTTTTTGCTATGCGCATTACTTATATACATTTGCGTAGACATAACATGGATTTTCGGGAAGATATAAAGGTTTCTATAAAAAATCCTAAACTTTTCCGCATGTGTTTTGTTTTAACATGCAAATTTTTCATCCAAATTATACCAAATTTATAAAACACTCTCAATATTATACAGAAGTTTTGTATTAAATTTTGAAGTAAATAAATTTAGAGGAAGGTTAGAGGAAATGTGAGTATTTTTGCAGAATAAATTTTTACATCTCATGTGCTAGACATAGCGTGATTTTTAATTTATAGCTTCGAAGACATATATATAGCGTATCTTATTATAAAAATTCCAGATGAATACCGTTATAATTCAAAAAGATATCGGCACTTCAGTGAGGTGAATTTCAATTTATAAGAGTTTTTTTAAAGAGATGTAAATGATATTTTAATAATAATTCAAATAATGCATTAGGAGTGTAAAATAATTTTAAAGTATTTTTAAGGCATGGCGTAACTGGTATACTATCGCATCAGATCATTAGCCCATAAGAAGCATATATACGAAATTTCATCGAAAACGCTAAGCATGTCCAGCTGCCTTTTTGCTGCATGTATTTATGCGACTTTGCCCAACCCTACCCTGTGGGACAAGGATAGGGCATATTTAACCCTACAGTGCTTCTCATCGGCCAATGAGGAACATAGTACCAATTTTCATCAAAAATGATCCAGCCGTATCAAATATCATGTCAAACGGCTCATTTCATACATTTACACGAGATTGTCCCACCCTACCCACGGCAATTGGATTAGGGTGTATTGAACGCTACAGTATATTTAATTGGCTCATGAGAAACATAGGTATATACCAAATTTAATCGAAATTGCTAAGCAAGTTCAGCTCTCTTTCTGCTGCATGCATTTAGGCGACTTTGCCCACCCTACCTTGAGGAACTGTGTTAGGTCTTATTAATACCTACTCCACTTCAATTGGTTTAATGATTAACACGTCTACCAAGTTTCATCAAAATACCGTTAGCCGTTCGGAAGCGATGCTGGAACAAACATATATACATACTTATATACGTTGAGCTGTATATATATACTAGCAGAGTACCCGTCGTTGCCCGGTCTATTTTAGGTCAAAATTAAAGTTTTGTAAGACCGGAATCTGAATTATTATTTATTAAAATCCAAATGTTTATTAATGTTATTTTTTTGTGAAAATAATTTGCGATAATCAATTTTTTTTGAAAATATCCATAAATTAATAGTACAAAAATGTCTTTAAATTGTCTAATTTGAAAAATGTGCATTATTACATATATTTCTTGCATTTTTAGCCATTTTGTGGAGGGCGTTTTTTCATTTTAAGAATCCTGACCATAAAAATTTCATTCTAATTGGTCCATTTCATGATGTATTTCAATGACTGACCTCCACTCAACCCAGAAGATTGCGATATAGGTCCATTTCTCGATACAGTATTCTTTTTCTGTTGTTGTCGAACAATGTTGGAGTCATTTTTAAAATAACATTTTAACAATCAATGTGTTTCAATCAACTAATGAAACATGTTTCGCAAAAATTGCTCCAGCCGCTTTAATAAACATTTCTTAATATCTTATCGGTAGTTGTCATCCTGAAGGATTGATGAATAAAGATTTAACCACTCCATATTTTTAGTTCGGCATGTTGAAACCTGCTTCATTTCCCATTTCTTCCCATTTCAATCCAATTTTTTTTCCCATGTATGTAAGAGACATTGACCCAACACACCCTGAAGGCTTAGGGCTTACTTATCCCCAATAGTGGTTCATGTCGATTAGAAAGGAATATGCGTACCAAAGTTTCAACAAAATCGCTCCAGCAGTATCGACTATCGTGTCAGTCGTCCTGTGTCTTTGTTCCACCCTAATTGAGGTATTGAGTAAGTATTTGTGCTGAATTTCTTTTGTTTTGCTTGTGAGAAACATATGTTTAGTGTTTCATCAAATTGCACAAGCAGTATCAGATTTCACGTGAATCGTCTATTCGCCGCATGTATTTAAACGACTTTTTTCTACCCCAACCTCATAGAGTAGATTAGCGTTAATTTAGCCCTATAGTATTTTTAGTTATTTAATTAGAAGTATATGTACCAAAATTCATCAAAATCTCCATGGCCATATCTAACAGCATGTCAGTTGGACCTAGTGTTTACATGTATTTTGAGGACTTTTCCCCCAACCTACTCTGAGGAATTTGATTAACGTTTATTTACCCCTACCGCACTTTTAATCAGCCTGAGAAGCAAATTTCTAACCACTGCACAATTCAATATAACGATTCAAAGATATAAGTCTTAAAAATATCAATTTACGTACAACCCCTCATCTTTTAGCTTCTCTTCGAGAGGAGCTAAATTTCTGCTCTTTGTAATGCCGATAACTTTCTGAATACTAATGATATTGAACTGAATATTTTATACAAATGGCCCTATATATCTGGCTTTAAAGTTGTGAAGGAAAAATTATGTTATGTTTCACGCATGTGCAGTAAAACATTTACTAAAACTGCTTATATTTCCTATAATATTCAAAATATTTATTCCACATTTTTACAAAATGCTTTTCTAACATATTATCATTTTTTCTATAAGTTTCGTATAATATAACAGAAAACTCTATATGTTATAAGTAAAAAACATGCTGGAAAATTTGAGGTTTTTTAAGAAAACCTTTATATCTCCCCAAATATTTGTTCTGAGTTTACGAAAATTCCTGTAAAAATTATGCTCATTAAACGTAAGCATTTCTGAAAGTTTGATCTTGTTATCAGTATTCTGTGAAGCGGGGAGGGTCAAAAATTGTTTTTTCTTCATCAGTTTGTAGACGGTCCTCTAATTGCCCTAAGGAACGAATCTTCAATATAAAATGTGAGTAACAGAAGGCCGCCCCATGCCCTCTTACCTGAAGCCATTACAGCAACCGAACCGCTTGAGTGGACATGGGAAATGTGAGTTACAGTCTATTCTTCACATGGACGAAGTTTAAGGGCAGTCAGATACTCTTATTTAAAATTTGGAGTGATAAATAAACTTACAGTAGTTTTTAATCTGACATAACGACTTTCATTTCTATGCTAAATGTGAATTAGGTAATTTCAGAATTAAAATAATGTTTATTTATTAAACATGATATGCACAAAACGTTTATCATAGGGCAGAATCATTTTGATTTATTTTCAAATCAATTATATAAAGATGCATTAAAATTGCGATTTACACCACCAGCATACATTTAATAGTTATACTATCTATTGAAAGTATTTAAAAAATGTTAAATCATCTGTGGTAATGTATGAAAAAATAGGTTTGTATTCTCTTCCCTTACCAATATGTTAAAAACAACTTTTCAGAATAGAGGACGCTTCGTCAGTATATATTTAAAAATATCAAGATTTATGAAAAGGACTGAAACCGTTACACGTCCACATATACATAGATAAATTTATATAATAATTGGCATCTCCCAATGTTCGTCTCATACTTAATAAGGAATTTAAAAAGATCAATGTTAATACTGTCAATAAAATGCTTATTTCGTAACTGCTAAAAGAAAAGACAATCAAATTTTGCCCCCGAAATAATTTAAATTAGATCAGCGTATCGAAAAGAGCATCCTTTACAATCTTGAAAATTGCTTTACAAGATTCTTTCGCTAAGTTTTCTTTTTATTATGGATTGTCTTGTGGTCCCTGATGAGAACACTATTATCCGCAAAAGCCTTCCCACATATTGGAAATTTTAGAGGTTTTTCTCCAGTATGAGTCCGGGAATGTATGGTCAATTGACATTTCTTTGCAAATCTTCTCTCATATTCTTCGCACGCAAAAGTTCTCTCCTCTCTGTGGATTTGGTAGTGACTGGTCTGATGGTATTTCGAAAAGAATTTTTTTTTCACAACTATCGCAACTAAAGGTCTTCGTATAATGTCGGTAGTGAGTAAAAAAATTATCTTTCCGACGGAAGCCTTTTCCAAATACTGGACAGATTAATCGTCCATGCTCAGGGTGCCATTGAGCCTGAAAAGACATCTGAAACGAGAAATTCACCCCTGTTAGCAAGCTCTTTGTTCAAGTTATCACAACCATGAGAAACTACTTTAGATGAACTTTGATTATGTTATTCTGCAGTGTCATCATCATCTTTTTGTCCATGTGCGAAAAAAGTGTTTCCAGAAATTCCCTTTGCTACGGAAATATTTGTAAATCATGAAGATATTAAATCAGGAATTTTTTTATGCGATTCTGTTAAACAAGTATTCATCATCAAAAAGTGCATTTCTGTTGCTATCATCACTCGCTTCTCCATATTCCTCACTTGGAACAGCATTAAAATAAGTGGAAGGTTGCAATTCATTGTGATCTATTAATGTTGACGTAAATGTTTCAATACAATTTTTTTAGTACAACTGGATTCCCTAACGTCGCCTTCAGACACGTATAAAAGTTCGGAAATATCTGATGTAGCCAAGCAACAGAGAGTTTCTTCTTTCTTTGATGACAGACTTTTTCGGTTGAACATCGACTACACAACACGAAGGCAAGCCGTGGAGAGAATTTCCATGCTGTAGAATGCTCAACCGTTGATCAGATGATATTTTAAAAACTACATTTTAATTTGAAGTACTCGTAACCGAGATATATGCTTCGTTTTCGGTTAGATGCAGGCTGATTTGTTCAGATTCTTGATATTCATCTTGTTGAAATTTACGACTAACATCTCCAACGTCATCACTCGTATATAAGTCAAGATAGTCAACCGTTCCTCCAAGCCCTGTGGCCCAATTTTCTAATTAATTCAGCTCTCATTTTTAAAAGTGTTGTGACAACGTGTCAAAGATGCTACGTTGTCTTAATTTTGTGAAATGTATAAAATTTTAAACGAGGTTTAAAATGATTCCGAGCTTTCTGCTTCTCTTTTTGATATAATCCGACAGCTTTACTGCATGTCTAATACAAATATCATATTGAGTAATGCCACTAACA
Organism: Araneus ventricosus; assembly: GCA_013235015.1. Classification (NCBI taxonomy): domain Eukaryota; kingdom Metazoa; phylum Arthropoda; class Arachnida; order Araneae; family Araneidae; genus Araneus; species Araneus ventricosus. The sequence continues at coordinate 14,481 of BGPR01023158.1, read as the reverse complement.
TATACTCGATTGTTTTAATTTTTTATCAGCATCACTCTAGAGCCACTTTGTTGTTTTAATGTCACTATAGATTAAAAGAAAAGCAACATAACTTACTTAGTTATAATCTTTTCAAGAATCATGAAAAAGAAGTCTATTTTGTTGATTCAAATAAATCAAGTGGTTTACAAATGTCCTCAAGGAGCCTTTTGAAACAAAAAGATTTAATAAAAAATGAGTTTGACCTGTTAAAGGGATTAGAGATAAATTTAAAACGAAATTCTTTTTATGTTTCATTACAGAAACTGTCACTCAAATTTCTAAACACATTTATTTTTATGTGCAGATAATGAATGAGTCAAAATAAAACAATAGTAATTATTTATCGTATGCGGAAAATTAACGACATGTTCAAGGAATTAATTTGACACCAAGCCGAAAGAAAAAGAAATGGAAAAGAATTCTGATTCATTTCATTTTTCTTACAGAAATATCCTATAAAATCAAAATGCTTTGGAAGAGCATCTCTTTTAAACGCGACGGGCTTCATTCTCTCCAGGTACCCTAGGGACTCGGTCATTCCTAATTTGCCTGCTTCATTTCTCTCTTCTCATTGCAGCCTAGTGGTAAGCCCAATCTCACATAAGAGCAACCGTGTATGTGGTTGTGTTGCACTTTAAATCGCACGTAGTGGGTCCGTCTTCCTCCAGCTGATGTGGTGTAGAAATTTGGAAAGGAGGAGCCAGCTCAGGTGTCATCCTCGTCATCTGACTGCATTTCAAAATGACGAGGTTTGCCCCAAAATACAGTGATTCCGAACCTTAATGATTGGAAGCATCTTTCTTTTTCATATATTTAATCCTGATCATCTACCAATGACTTGAGTTAAATTTGTTCTCTCTTCCAATGAATTTTGATGTATTTCGAATAAATTATATCAAAATACCTTTTGCGCTACTTACATGCATGCAAGATAATTTTTCGTCAAGAGTTGTAACGAGTGCTAAAATAAAAGAATGAAGAATCCGTCTATCAAGAGTCCAGAAATCCAAAATTATACTCGTTTTGTTTCCACTTCTCTGGTGTATGAATTGAGAGGGGGAGGCCGCGGTGACATAGTTTTAAGGTCTCGGCTTCGTGGACTGAGGGCTCCAAGCTTGAAACCCGATTCCACCGAAGATCCGTCTTGTATGGATCCTGTTTCACGCTAAATCGTACCTAGTGGCCAAACGTCCTCCCGCTGATGTGGTGAGGAAGTTTGAAGAGGAGTAGCCAGCTCAGTTCTTGTCCTCTTCCTCTGAATGTGGTTCAAAATTACTTTATCCGTCCCAAAATTGCCATCGCGTTGCTTTAAAATGGGGCGTTAATATAACTAAACTAAACTTATCTCTCTTCCCACTGTGGTATAGATAGTTCAGTCCATTCTTTTAAGTAAATTTCGAGATACTTGCGCGTTAATTGAAAAATGCCCTATCCATTACATTATTAAATTAATCAGAAATGCCTGTGAATGTTTTAATTGCTCTTCCTTCCAGAAAAAAATTTAATATTTTTAATATTTAAATTAGTGCGTCGACTATGATGTAATCATACGAACTGAACAGGAAGCATGTATTTAAAGAATTAATTTCCATGAAACACATTCCATAAGATTTTATGTTGTACATAGACACTCTTGCTCATAAAATTGTTTTCTATTTATTTAATGTATTAATTTTACGAAGTTTGTTAATTTGCAATATGCATGCATGTTGGGCACATTGCGAAATATAAAATGTATCCACGATGTTTCCATACCATGTTTATAAACGTGTAGTGTAGGTTTGAGAACAGCAATTGCGGCTGAGAGTCTCGAGTCCGAATGACAGCATAATGAATAAGAATCTTAAACAATCAAATACGGAATCAGAAAGCAATCTTATACAGAATCATAAACCACGTTCACAAGTGTTATTGAGAACGCATTTATAATTTGAAAGAATTCAACTTTTTACTCACTCTTAAGAAGTAGTCCAAAATACAAAATACATTAATTTAAATCTTATATTAGATCTTATATTACATCTTGTGTTTTCGTTCTGCGAAGTCTTATGTCGCTCTCTTTCTTTCACCATGATGTCTGATTCCAGGCCATATAAACGGTAAAGACGCGGAAGGAAAAACGAGACATCCAGCATTATTCTGCCGTAGTTCGTTGTGTATAGAAACAAAAGTTACAAAATGTCGTCGCTCAATACAAATAAAACTTACATTTTTGCTTTCTCGTGGACGAAATAAGCAAAGAGAAAGTCTTGCAATCGTCAATAAATTCGAATCGAGATTTTGATGAATCTCCACGTTTTAGACCTCCCTGTGTCCGAAAAACAGAATTTTGGAATCATGTCTGTCTGTGTGTCCGTGTGTCTGTATGTCTGTGAGTCTGTATGTCTCTGTGTCTGTCAACACCATGACTGGAAGACTATTAAAGCTAGAGGGAACAAATTTGGCACGTGATCTTTACACCTAATTTGTAGCTTTCTATAAAATTGTTGAAAAAATCCATCAAGGGTAAGTCTGTCTGTCTGTTCGCATTAATTGAACACGATAACTGAGAAACTTAAACAGCTGGGTAGATTAAATTTGGTACACAGCTTTATCATAAGAAATGCAAGTCCGTATCAAAAGTTAGATCAAATCCATCAAGGGGTTGACTGACTGTCTGTTTAATCTCATACTCGTGTACACGATAACTCATTAAAACAAAGACAGATAAATGAAATTTGGCGTTTGGTCTTCTAATTTTAATTGTAGATACGTGTCCAATTTCGGTTACAATCGATTGATAAAAAGTCGTTCAAATTACATATCATACATACTATGACGTAAAAATAAGCGCCATATCGTGTTTCGGCGCACGACCTTCTGAAATTTGCCGCATTTTTGGCGGTATTTCACTGACTTTTCGAATTTTATCTCGCTTGCATTCTTGACTCTTTGGTATTGCAGCGTTTTGCGAAGAAATATCGATATCAATAATATATCGTGGTCTCACCAAATTCTTAGGCGGGGGTCGGGTATGACACCTTTGTTTGTTGTTGTTGTATACGAGAAAGTTTAGGGGAGATAAATCCCGCTGGTTTTCTCCATTGGAAACTACCAACTGGAAATCAAGGTAGAACTGTTTAAAAATCGCAATGAGTTTTTGCATTAAATTACTGAGATAAATAAATTCGAAACTGGTATTCTTTCTTTAGTATGTTTATCTAAATATGCAAATAAATATATTCTTAATAATTACACTCCTTTTTCGAAAATATTTTTTTTTACTTTCAGGCAATAAAAAAATAGTTTTGCGGGTTATTTATCATGGCAGATGAAATATTCTTGTAAGCGCTTGAGAGCATCTCGAGCACATCAGTAATAAGGTAAGCAGTAATAATTTGTTCTTTTAATATTATCGTATGCTAATTAAAATATTTTTTCTTCTAGTTTTAAATTTTGCTTCCTTCTAAAAAACTTTTTTAAAAAAATTTTAAATATGCTATATTTTTCTTGTTGATTGTTTACATGCTCAGTAATAAGGAATTAATATTTAGGTGGCGGATCAGAAATATTCACTTGTTTTAATAGTAGACCATAGGGGCTTAAATGGAATTCGTGTAGTTTACCTTGCTTACTCTCCGTTTATTTATATTAACGTCAAGTAAGAGGAATCATAATCTATATCTTGGTTTGTGCCAATTTGACTTATATATTTTGCTAGTGAGATGTTAAAATTACTTGAAACATTAGCTAAGCAATTATTGGAAAAAAAAGAAAAAAGCTTAATTTCAGAAACTATTAATTGAACTATTTGATTTTTATCGTCAGTTCCGCTTTGAACTCGTACTGACAAAAAAAGCCAACCTTCTTTCGGTTTGCTTAATAATAATCGTAATCGCAAGCGGTAAATTTTATGACATCCTTTCAGGAATTCGGAGCTTCAGTATATTAAACTTCCACGTTGAATGTCTGATATGGCTTATGGAACTGAAGAGAGAAACTTATTGTTTCTTATTTGGAGGCTTAATTTAACGTATCGGACACTAATTATAATTCATTCTTAGAACTTTTAGTTCAGCGTATTTTAACTCTCAAGTTTTGACATTTTATCCAAATCAAATGAATAGTCCTGAGGAAAGTCAATGAGGCTCCAGTTTTTTTAATTTAGCATGAAGAAGAAAACAAAGTTCTCAGTCTTCCCACGTAGATAAAAATTTTAAATAAAAGCATAATAAATTATTTTTAATTTAGTAATTAAGCAATACAGTGAATCATGATGTCCCAAAAAAAATTATTTCAAAAAAAATTTAAATTATTATTGTATCTATTAATAAAAAAGGACAATGAGCACTACACAAGGAAAACATCTAGACCTAAAGATGAAAAATTTGGTGCACACAAATTTTAAAGTGGGGAGAAAGTACTTCGGGGCCGTTTTAGAAATTTTAACTAGAATTTTAATTAAATAGTTTTTATATGAATTTAGCGTTTTCATTGATAACTTCCAAAAATATTATAACATAAAGTTTATTTTTACAACGACTAATATTTTAAAAAATATCAACTCTTTTGTGATAACAATTGAGTTGCCATATAATTATCTTTACTAGTTTTAACATCATTTCCACAGCTGTTTAATATTTGAAATATATATTTCTGATGAAAATTTATTCTTCTGCCCATTTCTAAAATGACCTCATAAAATTGCATCCATCGAGGTAACAGATGGTGCTGAAATCTCAAAATCAGAAAAACTGGAATATATTTTTTCCCGATCCTTCAAATGATAACAACATCAAATCTAATTTTCGATTACCAGCCCGGATATAAAACTCCTGGCTTTACATTAAAGAAATCTTCATGTTGGTAAATAGCTATAAAAAAAGACTAGTAAAAAATTTTTATATACAAAAAGTTTATATTAAAATAGTGGTAAATTTTATATACACTTGATTGTTGTTTCTATTTATTTTAATATAAGAGCTATTTCTGGAAAACGGATAAAATGTGAGCTATTATAAGGAATGTTTGAGCAATAACTCGAGAAACTAACTAATTTTCCAGAGTCTAATTCTAATTTTTTAAACATAATATGTATTTAGTAGTAAGCAATACCACACAGTATATTTTGAAACAGCATAATATACCTAAAAGTGACTGTTTAAAAGCGTGGGTGACTTTTTCATAAATTGTTAATCTCCATTTGTATTTGGGGTAGCATAATTTAATATTAGAATACAGAGCTTTAGAGTACTTCACGCCATTGATGGGGAGTTTTAAGGAGCGCGCTAACTTTAAGGTACGAAATCTAATAAATATTTCCTTCAGACCTTGCTAAGAAGTTGATTTATACCTGGATGATTATTGAAACTGAAAGGCAATTTTGTTAGGCTGCAAGAAAAGGGTTTTGTAAAATTATTGCCATAGGGCAATAAATATTATGCTAGCTTTTTAAATAGTAGAATAGTAATAGTATTCAATGCATATAATAACATAAAATGCGAAGTTTATCGTAGAACTAATCTTTAAAAAGAACATCTATGTTTTGGAGAGACATCGATGGTTTCTAGGATAGGGGCGTATTTCTAAATTTGAGAAATTTATTTTGCATTTCAGTTTCTTTCCGAGTTGAAGAGAAGTCACTGAAAGGTCCAGTAAGTGTTATTGAATGTAATTCTGTTATAAAAACCGCACAGAAAATTTTAAGTTTTTAAATAATATTGTTGTTATTATCTCAAATAGAGGCTTCTTCAGGTACCACTAGGATTTCTTATTGTTACTGCATTCATTAAATAACAATATTCTGCGAAAATTTCAGAAAGGAGTAATATTTTAAAATGCAAATATAATAAATAACATTTATAATACAGCAGTACATGAATGCAGATATTTTATCGGTTTTTTAATAAAAAAAAATTAAGAGTGCCGAAATCCAGTTTTGGACCTGCCACACAAATCGCTCAAAGAAAATTTTGCAGATAAATTTTGTCCTCTAGGAATAAAAAAAATAAAAAAAAAAGTAATTTGAAAAAAATTATTTATCGAAGTTCTGAAAAATTATATAAAGTTCATACAAAATTTGGCTTTTTGACATTTTTAAAAATTTAAAATGTTAAAAGTTCTTAATGGAATTATTATATAATTTAACATGAAATGTATTTATTGTCGGTTTATATAAATGCTGCAAGGGCAAACTATTGAGTTTGCACTTGACTCTTAGACTTATGAAGTACGATTGTCCCTTCTGGTATATTGCAATTAGACCGAAAATATCAAACTTTTTGAGTGCAAATTATAAATCTAATGTATTTATAAAAAAGTTATAATTGTGATATGTATTATCTATAGGTAATTATGTTTTATATAACTTATTATATTATATCTTGTAACAGACATAATTTTCGTGGAATAATACAAGGCGTGTAAATAAAACAATGAGACTGATTTGTTATCATTTTATTAGGCAATAACAGTTACACTTGGATTTTTCCCCTTCAAAATAATTGTCTTGGGCAGCCGCATCGCTCCAGAGACGGTTCAGAGACTCTTAATAGGAGTCCTGGAACGCGTATACTGGTACCTTCTTTAGCTGGTCGGTTATGGCCTTTTAAATGTTCGATACTGTCCCAGATTGGCGTTCTTTCAAGTGCATTTTCACACGTGCGAAGAGGAAAGTCACGTGGATTCATGTCGGATGAAGAAGGGGGATGTGAAGCCAAAGGAATGATTTTTCTTGTCAAAAACTCCTTAAAGGAAATAGCTGTTAGACATGGAACACGGAAGCATGACCCTCTATCACAGTCGTTCAATTACCGAATGGTGGAATTGTAGGTTGAACGTTTGACTTCGAGGCGCAAACAGTTCGTGGACGATTCCCTGGGTATCAAAAAAGCAAATCAGCGTGCTTTTGATTGTCTTCTTGCTCATCTTTGCTTTTTTGGCCTGTATGAGTTTGGAGTTAGACATTCCTGGCTCTAGCGTTTCGTTCCGCGGTCGTACCGAAACACTCAAGTCTCGTCACAAGAGGGTCCTTTTCAATCCACTCTAAAAAGTCGTGGCAATCGGAATCTTCAACTGTGATGGAAAGAGACAGTACCGAACATTGAAAATTGTAACCGACCAACTGAAAGCGATTCCAGTATCCGCGTTCCATCCCTGCTATGACGAGAGGCAGAATCATCTCCAGCGTTGTCTAGATGCCCAAAATAATTACTTTAAAAGGGACAGTGCCCAAGTGTAACTGTCATTGCCTAGTAAAATGATAAAAAAATAATTATCATTACTTTATTTACAAACCTTGTATATTTAAAAAATCACAGCTAAATATTTAATTTTTCCTTTAATAATTATTTTTAATAGTAAGTTTAAAAATAATTTTATTAAGCTACCAAACTTGAAATGTGAAAAGATTAAAAAATTATTATTTAGTTAAACATTCGAAATACCTTACTGTTTTATGTTTTTAAACTTTTGTGCATATTATTTTGGAAGAGAAATCCTGTTATACAGTTTAAAAGCCATGATATATTATAAACTAAACAACACAGTTCTCTATTTAAACTGAAAATTTAGTCATATTCATAATTTAAGAATTAAAAATTATCGAAACTATGAAAAATATTTATGTTACATTTGAATGAAAATTATTTTATTTAAAAATATTACAATCATTGAAATTATTTCTGTCCGGGTGATTCAAATTTTCTTGCTTACTATAAAATAATATTATCTTTTTCAGAGATGGGTATTGCTTGAAGAAAGTACAGGTTGTCAATGTCACCAACTTTTTTCCAGTTGAACTTAACAAAGACATTATAAAGTGCTTCTTTCCTTGTCTACACTCAAAAAATACCGCATTATGTTGTGCCTTTCATTTTCCTAAAAACCCATTGAGATTGTAATAAAAGGTCTTCCTCGCGACACTGAAACTCAAGAAATTAAAGAAGGTCTCATTAAAAATTTTTCAACGTTGCAAAAGTGAACCAACTTCGAAGATTCAGAGATACAAAGCAACTAGATATCTTCCAAATACATTTACTTAAATCGGAAAATCTCAAATAAATTTATAGCCTTGATAAACTGAACTACTTCATCATTAGTAATGAAAAATATGAACGCAAAACAATAGGGCGGTGTTTCTACTGTCAAAAATGTAATCGTCATAGTTCCGGATGTAAGATGACGGTTAAATGCGTTTCATGTGCAGAGGAGCACGATTCCAGGAAGTTCCCAAACAGGAAAAACCCAGAATTCACGCCGAAATGTGCGAGCTGTGAGGGTCCTCATCGGGATTGTCTGAAATTTCCTAAAATTAAAAATAATGTATCAGAATGGAAAACTTTCGTCTCAGTACAGTAAGGAATAGAAAAACCTGGTGATTCTAGTACAAAGACTCCGAACCAAAATGTTCAGCTCGCTGATACTCCTAAAAATACAGATACTGTGAAATCCCTTCCTCTCAGAAAATACGAAATTTTCACTTCCCCAGGACCCTATAGCCAACAAAGGAGAAATTGCCGATCTTCTCGGAATTCTGGAACATGTGTAAATTATCATAGGTAAAGTTCCTGATGTCGAAAAGATTCTGGAAGAAATGCAAAAACTATAGATCCTTCCAACAAACTTTTAAACCTTTCCGAAGAACTTAACGACAACATCTAAACCTCTCTTCAATCCTTCCCCCCTTACTTGACCTGATATGATCGCGATCTCGCTCCATCTTTATCTATTAATACATTATTACCCTCTTAACTTTTTCTCTACTTCTCTCTCAGAAAACTCCTTAATTTACTAATACTTGCCCAAGTTACGTAGCTTCAACTTTGTCATGTCATTTTGCAGCAAATCAAGGAATGGAGGTTATATGTTTTCCAACACATGCCCTCCTGACACATGCTCGTATCGATGGTGGCAGGATATCGTCTTCCGGAACACTCCTGCTACGCTTGAAGAGTTGATGTTTGAGGTTTATGTGTCCATTTCCGTTTTACAGTTTTCTTCTCGGTCTTCTTTCTACGATCCTGGTGAAGTGCGATTTGGTGTGGGGACGGGTGCAGTGGTGGCTCTTGTTAAATCACCATGGAATATGATGTAATATAATTTTCTTTAGTGCTTAGTGATGATTTCTTTATAACTTAAATAAGGTCATTTTTTATTAATTTTGAATAGTTAAATGGTTAGATAATAAAAAATTATTGTTAGATTTTTTAATTTGTGGAGTTTTTTTAATAAAGAAAAATTTTAACTGAGAAATTCATTAACTTTTAATAAGAAATTGTAAAATAATTTTTTGCTATGAACAATAAAAACTCGTTGAAATAAATACATATTTGTAATAAAAATATTATTTATTTATTTTAATAAAAATACTTAAAGTGATATCTCCTTCTTTTATTTCGGGGGAGAATATCAACATTTCTCCCTTAATTCGTATGACTCAAATAAAGCAAAAATTCACTCGGGCGGGCAGACATATAGAATTCCCTCTGATAGATTTCGACCAAAATTTGATACAGGATTCAAAATTTTGGCGTTAAATACTCGAACCGAACTTCATTCCTCTAGCTGGCTCGATTTTTAAAAATCATTTGCAAAAGTACACAAACAAACGTATATAATTCAAAATTTTGGGATGGAAGAGGGTGAGAGAAGGCAATTCCTTGAGATCTGAAGCTTGAGGATTCCACAAAATATCTCGAGGTCGGAAAGTGAAAAATACAGAACTTTCTCTTTGTATTCTACGAAATGGCGAACGAATTTCTATGTGTGATGTGGTGCATTTCAGTGCGAATTCACTTAGTGATTCTCTTTAAGAAGCTGCACTCAATCCAACTCAGTGGTAGGTGGCGCCCGAGCATGCTATTATTTTTGGTCCATTCAACGTAATTGACTTGCATCGCTTGGATCCCAAGATTCAGCCCTGGGACACATATACCCCTTCTTACCCCCCGCCTCCATACAAACATTTATTTTATTTTTAGTGGGTAAGATTATATGTAGCACTGGAACCGCTGTGTTTGATATTCTTTAAAATGTGTTCCTTGAAGCTGCCCATGTTTTTTTTCCTTAAGTCATAGCTGCTACGCGACCTGTAATAGGATCGTACAGAATGATTTAGGAGTTGCAGAAATTTAGAAATCATCTCCTTTCAGACTTTTAAAAATTTGTAAGCAACAGGCGTTAAAAAAGATTGGGACGCAAAAAATTTTAATTTAAATTAATCTAAAATGATTTTAATCAAATTTTTATTTAATTTGTTAATTATTTCGTCATTTTCCCTTATTATTTATTAATAATTTTTTTTATTTTCAAACTTTTTCTCATGAAACGTTTTTCTGCAGTGAAAGTGGTGGTCGTGTGTTCGGTCCCAATAACAGTTATCCCTAATAACAGGATCATACGTATCTTGCACGCTTCCTCATCGTCATTACAATGAAATTAAATTTAACATGAAATTGTAATTCTTATACAATTATATTTTTAACTTCTGTAAGCAATAAAATAAGCCCATGCATTCAGAGAATAATAAAAATGTGACTCAGTAATAATGTGCAGCAAAACAACATTCTTTATAGTAACCTACATTGTACTCAAATGAAAATATAAATATATACATTTGAGAAAAAAAGAAAACGAAACACCATCGATCATTTTTCTTGCGTCATTTATCATGTAGCCAAACAAAATGTACCATTTAAATTGAATTCACGTCTTCTAACTAATTTTCTATTTAAAATTTGCACGAGGTTTAGTCTAAGCAGTTCAATGCGTAGACTTACCCTCGCACTAACTTCAAAATTTAAAATGGAAAAATCCACTTTTGTTGCCAAATTTTAAAAAGCTGTGTTGTATGTTGTTATCGAAAATCAAATTTCATCAGTCTAGGAGTATTTGCTTCGGAATTATGAGCTAACAAAGCTTACGATCTTTAATTTTAAAATAAAATTGTTGGACATCTTGATATTTTGCACATATCTTGAGAAAAATATCATAATTGATATGAAACCCAAACCTACTTGTTATATTAATGTAAAGTAGTCATTTTCATTAAATATAAATTTTAGCATATATTTTTTAATAGCAACAAAGCTAATTTTTGAGAGAAATACCTCGAGAAGGGGATTTTAAGTGAGCAAAAGTTCGTCTCATTCCTTTGAATAGCTCTATCCTATATTCCTTCCAATTCAATTAAGAGGGCATTTACATTTTTCAAAATGTTTATGGCTTTCTTGATTTAGTGTTATAATGCATACTGATCATTACTTTCTTGTATCAAACTATAATTTCTACGCACTTGTTATATAAGAACGTATGAAAAGAAAGGCTTTAAAAATAGGGCATTACGGTTTGATGCAGACTACGATTTAGAAAAAGTCTTTTTCAGCACTTTCATTCCAGGGCCTGCAAAAAATCAAAAGGATGCAAAAAATGTTTTCCAGTGAAGTATTGTCTATGTAATTATCGATACTTTTAAATTTGGCATAAAGTTTCGAACTTTCAGAGAAGATATAATTTTCTCTTCTCCTCGCAGAATGCAAGAAGTCAATGAAAACTAGCAATTTTACATCCTGCTAAATACTTCGTAGAACTGCAATTATGTAACTATACGAATGTACAGATCAAATTATTTCTGTTTATAATTGTTGCATAACAAACTCCATTCTTTCTTAACAATAAAAGTTCCGATTCTGCTAATTTAGCAATATTGATGTTTGATTTTGTCTTACAAGCTTCTTAGAAAATAAACCTGAACTATTTTGAAATAAAACTGCCGTAGATATAATTAATTTAAGACATCAAAACATTAGTACTTTATTAATTTAACATTAATTTTTTTGTTAATAATTGCAAATCAAATCTTATATTAATTCGATATTCATACGAAAACGAACAATTTAACATAACCTCACAAACTACAGACTTATTTGATAATATTTCAGACTTGCAGTATTTTTTCACAGAAAAGTCTACAACGATATCACTAAAATAAACAACAGCTTCCTATGGAAATTACCAACTTGCAATTTAATTAATTCGAATGGTTTCATTCGTGTCTGAGTTTTTATATTCAGTCAACAAAAATAGAATTTATGCAATAAGGACTCCAATGTACAAAAAATTAATTTCAAGAGTTGAATTTAAAACTAGAATTTTTGACAAATAGAAACTTAGATCGAATTTCAAAATATAATTACAATTAAATGTCATCTGGTGCCATCAGATGGCGGAATACAAAAACGGTTGTTCTTCACCCTTTATTGTAGTTCATTTTAGAAATAAAATTTTTTCCAACGCACTAATAGATATACATGTTTAATAAACAGGAAAAAATAAAAAGTGATCTAATAACTAATTTAAAAATTCGATGTAAATATATTATAAAATTCAAAAGTCTCAATGCTGTTCAGATTACACTTGCACAAATTATGATTCACATTTACCATGCCGTTACGAATAGGAAATAGAACCCCACTGTCGAATGTGTAGCGATTTCGCTAATATCAAGACTATGATGACGTCATAGCTTAGCTAATTTCGAGGATACAAAATTATTTTAAAGTTTAATTCCAGCAGATCAAAAACGAAATATAAATAAATTTAAAAATAAAATTTGTATATATATAATGAGAATATATGTATAAGAGCTTTAAAAATACTGAATAGTTATTTTAAAGCTGTTAAATTTAATTTTTAACCTAATTTTTATTTCTTAAAGAGAGGACTGTTCAGTCCCTCTAGAAAAAAAGATTTTTTGCGCTTATTGTTTTACTTTCTCGTATACGAAGTATACAAAGAAAAAAAGTACTGTAATCTGCAAAATATTCGAACTCGAGATTTTGATGAATCTCCACATCTTAGATCTCATTGTGTCCTAAAAACACAATCTTGGAATTATTTCTGTCTGCATGTCTGTTTGTCAGTGAACACGATAACTCGAAAACTATTAAAGCTAAAAGGAAGAAATTTGGAATGTGATCTTTACACCTTATTTGAAGGTTACAATAAATTTTTGACAAAGTCTATCCGCGGCAAGTCAGTCTGTCTGTCTGTCCGCGTTAACTGAGCACGATAACTTAGAAATTGAAACATTTGGTGGGATATAATTTCGTACACACTTTTATCATAAAAAATGTAAGTAAGTATCAAAAGTTGGATCAAATCCATCAAGGGGTTGACCGTCTGTCTGTCTGTATATTCACATACTCGTGTACACGATAACTCATTATCACAAAGACTTAGATAAATAAAATTTGGTGTGTGGTCGTCTAATTTTGATTGTAGATCTGTGTCCAATTTTGGTTACAATAGATTTAGAAAAAGTCGTTCACTTTGCATATTATTCTATGACGTAAAAATACGCTCCATATTGTGTATCGGCGCACGACCTTCGTAAATTTGGCGCCTTTTTGGCGCTATTTTACTGACTTGGCGAATTTTAACTCGCTTGCATTCTTGACCCTTTCGTATTGCAGCGTTCCGCTTGGACAATATCAAAATTATATCGTGGACGGTATTAGGAGGGTGGGTCGGGTATGACACCTTTGTTGGAAAGTATACGAGAAGGTTTAGGAGAAGTCACTCCCGTTGGTTTTCTCAATTGGTAATTACGTACTGCAAATCAAAGTAGAACCGTTTAAAAATCACATTGAGTTTTTTTTATTAAATTACTGAGATAAATAAATTAGAAACTAGTATGCTTTCCTCAGTATGTATATCTGAATATGTAAATATATATATTCTCAATAATTACACTATTTTTTTCAAATATTTTATTTCACATCGAGGCAATATCAAGATAGTTTTGGGGGTTATCATGGCAGATGAAATATTTTCGTAAGTGCTTGAGGGCATCTCGAGCAAATTACTAATAAGAAATTAATATTTATAGGTGGTGCATCAGAACTATTCACTGGTTTTAATAGTAAAGCATAGGTGGTGGTTAAATGGTATTCGTGTAGTTTGCATTGTTTATTCTCCGTTTATGTATAATAATGTCAGGGAAGAGGCATTATAATCTACATCTCGGTTTGTGCCAATTTGACATATATTTTCTGCTAGTGAGATTTAAAAATTATTTAGAACAACAGCTAAGCAATTATTGAAGAAAGAAAAAACGCTTCATTTAAGCAAGGTTTGAACTATTGGATTTTTATAGTCAGTTTCGCTTTGAACTCGTACTGAGAAAAAATTCAACGTTCTTTCGGTTTACTCAGAATTGCTTAGCTACTACAGCTTTAATAACAATCGTAATCGCAAGCGGTAATTTGTATGACATTTTTTGAGTAATTTGGAGCTTCAGTATATAAAAGTTCTACGCTGTAGGTTTAATATGGTTTATCGAAATCAAGAGAGAAACTTCTGTTAATTTTTATCTTTAGTCTTAGTTTAACGTCTCGGACACTAATTATAATCCAATCTTATATATTTTAGCTCGGCGTATTTTAAATCTCACATTTTTATAATTTCTCCAGATCAAATGAA
>BGPR01023157.1:0-24553 GCA_013235015.1 Araneus ventricosus | reverse complement strand
TTACTGAATGTATCTGACGTAATACTAGAACTCACCGTTGTTAAGGCTTATCTGACAGCGCTACTTAAGCATAACATGTATTCTTTCGAACCAGTCTTATTTGCTGTCTCCATTCGGGGGCCGATGTGGATTGGTGGTAATTAATCGGCTTCCGGACAGGAACATTTGAGTTTCGAATCCAGATTCCATCAAAAGTCCGCCACGTATATTGGTCTTTTGCATGCTAAAAAGGACGTCGCGAATGAGTCAGGTGTGGTTCAAAACTTTGGATAAGCGGTTGCCAGTTCAGATGTTGACTTCGTCATCTGTCCACGGTTCCCATTCAAAATCTAATTGAAAAACCCCAAAAGCTTTGCAACCAAACAGTTTGACTTTAAGAATAGGACATAAATTTCGTTTCATTATTCTGAATTACTTTATCAATTTAATGAGATTCTCATCTTAATGCAAATTATATGCGTATTGATCTGTAATTAAAAGACGAGAAAAACTAAGCTTAACATCTCAAAAATTAAAAATATGTAATAGTCAAAGGAAGAGGATACATTGGCTTTCTGAGTTTATTATTGTAAATATCTGTAAAAGAAAATTGCCACTAATATAAATAAATTTACTTCTTCTCTTAGAAAATAACCGCATCATTTTCTTACAAAGAAAATATAAAAGAACACGAGACTATACGCATAATATAAAAATCTTTTATTAGAACAATTGCAAAGCAAAAAAGGAACCTGCTATGAAGCCAAATTCTACAATGTGTGAAAAAGTGGCATGCATTGTCAAAGTCGTCATTTCGAGTAAAATTAAGTTTTCCGTTTGCTGCGTTAAACATCGTTTCAGAAGTAATAAATATAAATTATTAATGAAACTTCATTTTTAAAAACAATTTCTTACGTCACTTCAGAATCAAAATGTTGCAATCAATGCTATTATTTAAAACTAACACTAGTGAGGTTTATAAATGTTAATAAAAAACTTGAGATGAAATGAGAAATGTCAAATTTTCGGAAATGCATCATTTTGAAATAAATACAAGGTTTCACTCCCTTCCACTAATAGAAAGATGCATTAACAAGTTGAGTTGTTGAAACAGAATAGGAATGAGCAAAGCATGCAAGATTAGTCTATAGCAATAAAAGCACAGAAAGAAATACATTTAAAGTAAAGACAAGCAATTTTCGCCGATCTTTAATCAATTAAAAAAAATATTTTGTAGAATAGATATCAGGAATTACACTTCGTCAAAGTAAGGTGAATTTACATAAAATTTCGGAAATGGAAACTACAACATCTCTGCTTAAATATTAAATCAAAGGGGAATATGCATATGAAAATCGTTTCGTTTTGGAATAAAAGATCTATAACATTCCTGAAATGTAATCGACTATTTCATTTATGTTTCTCTTTGTGGTGCCTATTGCAATTGCTGGCGTCTGTAAAAGTTTTCCCACAAATACTGCATTCATAACGCTTCTCTTCTGTATGTGTCTGGGCATGTCTCGCAAGATTACTTCTGTTAGCAAAGCCTTTTTTACATACCTCACACTCAAAGGGATTCTCTCCATTGTTATACACACTGTGATGTGTCCGATAGTGATTATCGAGATGCACCCTCTGAGCAAATCCTGTTTGGCATATACAACACAAAAAGGGCTTCTCACCAGTGTGCGTTCTGTAATGCCTGTCCAGAACATTCTTGTGAGTAAATCGTCTTTTACATAACTCACACACAAAGGGATTCTCGCCACTGTGTATCCGATAGTGATTGTCGAGATGCAACCTCTGAGCAAATCCTGTTTGGCATATTTCACAAACAAATGGTTTTTCAGAAGTATGCGTCCGATAATGTGTTTCGAGATTAAATTTCAGACTAAATCCTTTTTGACATATATGACATACAAAGGGCTTCTCACTAGTGTGCGTTCTGTAATGCCTGTTCAGATCTCCCTTCCGAGTGAATCCTCTTTTACATACCTCACACATCAAGGGCTTCTCGCCGGTATGTGTTCGATAATGAATGTCAAACTCCCAGCTCCCTGCAAATTCTTTATGACACAAACCACAAACAAAACCCTTTTTTTCGGCTTGTTTAAGCAAGCAAGGCCGGATTCCTGAAGGTCCGACTATAATATTTGCATTTTCCGAAGTATCTGGAGTCTCCATCACGTTGACTGCCATCTCCTCGTTTCTGCTGCTAAGCTGAGAAGCTACATCATGTGAAATGGGTCCATCTGTTAATTCTCTTGATAATTCCTCTGATCCCTTATTTCTTGGCGAAAAATCTGATTTAAGGAGGGAATTCGAATATTCAGAAATATTTTTCGAAACCAAACGCGCATTCTTGATAGCAACTTCTAGGGATTCCAAGAAAATCTTATCTTTATTAAAAGAATACCACTTGCTCTCTTCAATTGATATTTCAGATTCTTCATCAGATGCTGCATGGACCAATGAGGAAACATTTGACCCATTTTTATTTTGCTCAGATATATCTCCAGTGGTACATGATTTTCTCTTGTACACTCCGGGAAAGCCACTTTCGGATCTATAATCAATTTTAAAATTCTCCGAGCAACCTTTAAAAGATGCACATTCCTCAAAATCGACTTCATTTGCACTAGTTTTTGAAATAGAACTCAAAAGCAAAGTGTCAGGAGGATTGCCTCTCTGTGCTTTGTTGTATGTCTCATCAGAAGAAGTACTATATTTTCGTTTTTCTCTTGAGGCAGGAATAAATGAGACAGTTTCGTTATTTTCAGTCTGCACGGAATTAATTTGTTTGCATTCTTCATTGTTGTCCCCTTGAACTGTATTCCGAGGAACAATTGTTATCATTAGTACATTAGTAAAAACGTTCCATTTGCTCTCATCAAGCGACCATTTACATTTCGAACAAGATTCTGCGTGGAACGAAATAGAATCTTTGTCCATTCTCTCAACCTGCTGATATAAAACTTTTTGGGTCTTGATTTTTTATCAGAAGGTCCACGAATGTTAACTTAAGATCTGTAAACATATTTGAAACTTTTTGATGAATTTAGAATATTATCAGTTTCGTTTTCTTTAGGATTCACAAAATGAGAATGAACATTACATAAAGAAGCAGAAAGCAAAATATCCGAAGGATTTGTATGTCGTTAAAAGACATTGCTAGAAGAGAAACTGATTTTTAAGCACATTTAAGGAAAAATAATTTTTTGATTCTCAAATTCAAACCAGGACACAATGCATGAAGCCAAACATTATATTTTATGAACTGTATTACTTCCGCTTTTACCTTTCTTCCCTACAAATGATACTTATACTAAGTTTTTAAATGTTTTGTTCCAACATTTGATGGCTTTAATGTCCTTTATAACTTTTCTCTTGGTTATGATAGAATTCCAATGTTTTAGGAGCGGTTATTAGCGGTTATAAAATGCTTTCTGAATAATTCCTGTAATTTCAGATAATAAACCTATTGAGTTAAATGGTCCAAAGTAGGTTTAGTTTAATTTAGTTATATTAACGTCCCGTTTTTGAAGCAACACGAGGGCTATTTTGGGACGGACCTCGTAATTTTGAACCGTGGTCAGATGACGAGGACGGCACCTGAGCTGGCACCCCCCTCTCCAAATTTCCACGCCACACTAACGGGAGGACGGTTGGCCACTACGTATGATTTAGCGTGCAACAGGTCCCATACACGGCAGATCTCCAGTGGAATCGGGTTTCGAACCTGGAACCCTCCGGCCCCAAAGCCGAGACTTTTCCACTACGCCACCGCGGCATGTAAGTACAAAGTAGAAAATCGTTTCTTATCCAATCTGGGCAAAGTTTGGAAAATATCAAAAATAATACTCCTAACCTTAATTTTAAACCATTTTCATGAAATGATTATAGCAAATTGTAGTTAAAGAAATGTCTTATCTCAGAATAATACTTATATAATAGCCCAGATCAATCTCTCACTGATCTGGTAACGCTCTGACGTTACCAACAATAAAATTCGCACGTAGCACCGCGAGACGTTAAACAGTATTATTTTATTATTAGAGAGCATAAATTTCAGTAATTTTAAATTTAAAAAAGTAATTGTCGTTGTAACTTCAACTTTAATAACTCTAAAATAGTGAAATAAAATTTTCTATCGATTGATATAAAATTTATCTCGCTATGATCAACAGTTCCCGAGAAATTTTAAATTATATTAATACTATATTTCAAATTAATTTCCGTTTTTCAATATAAAGTAGTATATCACGTCAGTGGTATATCATGAGCGTGATATTGTTTGGACGCCACGATGCATCTGATTATTTATTGCAATCGCGATATAATTTGATAATACTTTTTGGCAACGTTTGACAACATCTGAAGTACAAAGAAAATTGTTAAACAGCGAAACATATTTCAGACGGAATATTGTCTGCCAAGAGGTTTTTCAGAATAAACTAATATATAAATAAAAAAATTTCCTGTCATAAAACATAGTTTATTTTATTTGTTTTCTATCAATGTTAAACATTTCTCTCGCATATATATCTATTTAAACACTTAAAATTTGACGGGAAATCTCTCAAATGAAGAGGCAATTTGCCCCTGTCATGATGATGATGATTTTCTAGTAATAACATGTTTTCCTCTACTTAATTTAAAACAGCGTTTTGTCTTTTGTTAATATAACCTATTGTTGATGTCTAAATCCAAACACTTGTTCTCCAACTGTTACCACGTAGAACTTTCTCTTAAAAAGGATTTCATAAACTACATTTACAACTTTAAAACATAAATTGCCTATTCTACGATCCAGATGTTTAGTAGAATTCTAGGCGACACAAGTCCAATTTCGTCGTCTCTTCCCTCTACAACGACAACCTCGAAGCAGCTGTCAGTGATCCTACCATTTCTGGGAATCTTCCTCTAGCGACCCGAGAACGCTGCTGTCAAGAAGTTCATCTCTTCAGCGAGAATTAGTTAACACTGGAGCACGCTGAGGAGAAGCGGTGTTTCAGTAAAGAAATAACTTCTATAACAAAAAAGGCTGTTTAATCGAACATTTATTGACATCTCTTCATTTTGTTGGGCTGTTTTATCTATTTCTTTACATAAACTACCTCACCTAAAGAAAAACCACACGCTTTCATCGTTGTCGAGTCAAAATTTTTCCGGTAATACGAAAGCCACTGATTGTTGATTGGGAGAAGTCCAATATATTACGAACTTAGCTACAGCTAACGAAATGTTATTTCCCACACTATTCTACGAAAAATCTCTTTGCAATAAACAGATTCCGGTTTAAAGAATTTATCTCATGGTTTCTGTCCTAATTCTCACTGAACTATTTTATAATTATTATTAAACCAACAAAGATATCAGTTGTATAAGTATTATATAATTTTTCAAAATGGAAATGTTTATGAAAGGTTTTTATTCCAAATATAATTTCCCTAACTTTTGTCAATTCTAATTGTTTTGAGAACCTAAAACGAACTCAGTGACGAATCTTAAATCAGAAATTTAAAATCTTATCAAGAAATATGCTGCGAAGCTTCAAATAAGCATTTTTCCGCTTTAACATAGACTAATGTCTTAAAAAGAATAGAACAAAATTTAAGTTTTTTCCATGCAAGAAATCTTTATAAAAACAAATTTGCGATATATAAATGAAAGTTCCGAGAAGTTTGTGAAATTTACGAACTAAATTGTGATATCCTCATGTTTGTAGTATGTTCATTTATTTTTCTACTGAAAAGACGGAAAATACAATTTACTTAACAAAACTGAAGTGCCTTATGGCATTTATCCTTTCACAGTACCAAGATTCTTTTCAGATATAGAATATACTTAACACGCTGATCGCCATTTGAATCAAATACGATTCATACGGTGATAAAATGCGATTTTCATACATTTTTATCTAATCAGATCAGCGCTCTTTAACTGTACTTAAGAGATAGCAGAGAAGGAGTCATCTAATTAGATAGATGGCTCGAATCTCCGACACGAGTTGTGGCGGCTAACGTATAATAAATAACGAGTATCCAAGCTTAAGAAATTGATACGAAGCTCCATCTCAAGCTGATATCAGTTCCAGTTCAGAGATGCATATCGATTACTATTGTTGACAGACAATAATTTAATTGCTTTGAATTCTCGCATTCATTTTCAAATATTGTGTTCTCATTCAGAGAAAATATAACGTTTTTAAGCATTTCTTGAAGATCCGATTTGGAATTTCAAATATTAATAAGAGAAGAATTCATATTAATCTGAATAATTTAACCTTTTTCTAAGAATTACGAAATGGGAAAAAATTACAAATATACACGAAGGTCTATTGTATAATATAAAACAGCTTTTATTAAAACAATCGCAACAAAAACATATCTGTCATCCAATAAAATGTTAAAATATATGAAGAAAGTGAAATATATTCCAAGATTTCCTATAAAGGGTAAAAAAATGGGTTTCCATTTTCATAAAGTATAAATATCTGGTTCGTATATCACTCATTATTTCAAAAATAGCAAATTCTACGTATGTTAACTAATCATACTATTGAAAATATTCATCAGAATAAGAATTTCTTACATGAATAAAGACTTAAAATTGTCCATTCCGTACTACAAATTTGAAAAAAAATCGTATGCAGTTAAAATATCACCAAAATGATAAATAAAATCCAATGTAAAAAATAAAGCATTCATAAAAAGTTAGGAATGTGTCAATTTGAAATAAAAACGCAAGCGATTTTAAGTCATCTCCGAGTGCTGAACAGGAAATTGTGGCAAAGTATAAACATATTTCGAATGTTTTTTGCGGAAATTTACGTTCTAACAGCAAAAAATTGACTTCAATAGGAATTTTCTAATTTATCAATTACTGAGATATTAAAAAAGAATACCTTCTTCAACACGCATTAATCACAAATATCTTTGGTATGAAGTTTCTGAATATCTCCAAGCTGAAAATGGCAACATTCACAATTTGATTTAATCCAACAATAAAAAAACCTAAGAGTCATTCTCACAAAAAACTGTTCCTAAATTCCTGCTATCTCAGATGAAAAAACGTCAAAATTCCTTATTTTAACTGGGTGTTTTCGCACGTGTGTATTAAATTGTAATGTATGTTGCAGATGCTCTTTTGAGCGAAAGCCTTACCATAAACACAGCATTACATCGACACATTTTTCCAGCATTTCTATTTCTTCATACGTCACACAGCATTTCTATGGTTTCCCATCCGTGTGTGTCAGGTAATGAGTTTTCAGTTGATATTTCCAGGCAAATCTTCTTTTACATATATCACACACAAAAATTTTCTCGCCTGTGTGTGTTCTGTAATGAATGTCCAGAGTTCCTTTCTGATTAAATCCTTTTTTGCATACATCGCATATAAAAGGCTTCTCGCCTGTGTGTGTTCGATAATGCCGGTCTAGATATCCTTGGTGAGTAAATCCTTTTTTGCACACATCACAAACAAAGGGATTCTCGTCTGTGTGTGTTCTGTAATGCAGGTCCAGATTTCCTTTCTGAGTAAATCCTTTTTTGCATACATCACACACAAAAGGCTTCTCGCCCGTGTGTGTTCGATAATGTCTGTCAAATTTACTTTTAAAAACAAATTCCTTATCACACAAATCGCAACTAAATTTTCTTTTTTCCGGATCCCACTGCAAGTGCATACTGATGCCGGAAGACCCTGCAATAGCGTTTGTATCTCCAATCGAATTGAGAAGCTCCTTGACGTTGGCAGTCGAAAGTCCACTTGTTTTTCGAACTTGTGAAGTCATTTCAGGTGAAATGGGGACGTCTGTAAGATCCCGTAGATCTCCAGTCAAGCTTTCACTTGTTTCCTCGATTCCTTGTGGTAAAGCAACACAGTGAAGTAAACTCGATGCTTCAGAAATATTTTGTGAATTCGTATGTGCTTGTTTAGCTTTGCTTTTAGGATTTGCCGAGAAAAGCGGCATCCCATTCCTAAAAACATTCCAATCGCTCTCATCACGCGACGTTCTATATTTTGCACTAGATTCGATGTGGAACGAATTGGAGTCATTCTCTATTCCATCATTTTGCTTATAAATTTTCTTGGGTCTTGATTTTCTTCTAGAAGCACCGCGAATATCATCTTGAGTTCTGTAAATAGGTTCAGAACTTTCATACGTATTCCGAAAATTTGCCGTTCTGTTTTCTTTTGAATGCACAATATGTGAAGGAACATTCAGTAAGGAACCCGTAGGCAGAAAATCAGAAGGATGTCCATGCCGTTCTGTGTATGAGATCTTGTTGAAAAGGCAATTAAAAGTCCTTTTTTTCTTCGAAGCATTTAGTAATGAGACTTGTCTGTTACTTTCAGCGAGCAATGTACTTAATTTTTCAGACCCCTCAGTATTACTTCGTTGAGCCTCTGGAAATGATTTCCCAAAATTGTCATTCAAATTTGCCGGAAGATTCTCGATTGCTTCATCAAGTCTGGTACTTCCTTTGTCATCTGGGTCTGGCAGTAAATATACGTTGTCATCGTTCTTATAAAAGAAACACGGATGCCTCTCACCGCAAGTCACTATCGTGTAGCAGAGCTGACACAGATATCGATCCATTATTGTCCTCTTACGAAAACTTCAAGTTATTTAAAATATAAAATAAATTATCGGCGGTGAGAAGAAGTCAAGGTTTGTGTCTATTCCTCGAGTGCAATGCAATGAGCTTTGCTGCTTATCAAGTTAAAATTTCGTAACACATGATATAAATAAGGTAGATTCAATCGATAGTTATAAGTTTTGAGTTCATCGCTTTAAAATATAACGTGCTGGAGCCTTCTTCCTCAGAATTCGGCACTGGAATCAGCTGCTCGTTTTCTAACAAAATTCCCGAAATCAAAGAATTAGGGGTCTATTCTGGTACCCCCGATTGGGTTGGGAGTTGGGTTGGGTTCCGTTGTTAACGTGCGAAACCCAACCCAACCGGGGGTACCAGTTTAGACACCTTAGTATCAGAATTCTCTTTACTTCAATTTCATCGAAGTCTTTACAGATATCATGGATTGCAAATTAATTGAGTTAGTTTAAAATAAATAGTTTGCAAAAGCTTACATTTGAATACATGAAGTGATCAGAGACAGTGTTCATGAGTTTTTATTGTACATTTTTATTTAACTCAATTTTTTTCATGCTTCGAAAGAAGAAATTTTGTAATCAATTTTACAATCCTTTCCTGGGCTAATAGAAATTTGAAATTTTGTACACTTATGTATCTTCTAAGAGAGTACAATATTTCGATACTCTTGTAAATGTACTATCATATAATCGATTCATTCAATTAAATTTTGATTCCATACCAGTAGAGCCATCTTGTGGTGAAATCGAGATAAAATGTTTCAAGATTTCATAATGTTTGTATCATTGAATCTTATATTACTTCGTTCGCTACCAACCGTCACATATGTTAGAAAGTCGTTTCGTACCACCTTTAGCAAATTCAGCTCTTTGGACTTCCTTGAATTTCCCTTTGAATGTGTTAACACCTTGAATCTAGGGTGATGTTGTGTCTAACATTGAAATTTGAAAAACAGATACAAATAATTTTGGAAATCGATCAAGAACTAAAACAAGTTCCTGCTGACAAAAAATATGGGATGTTTCAGTTATTTATAACTAATTTTTTTAAAAAAGGACATTAAAAGTTGATGCTAAAAAAGTAAACTGGATTGGAACCGCAAATTATCTACAGATGCCGTAAATTTTGATGTTTACAAAGTTTTTTTAAAAACTTTCGTTTCAAAGTTCTTAAAAAAAGTATAAATATAAAATTTATATCAGCATATAAAATCGTACATTTTTTACGTTTATATAATACAAATTTATATAAGAGATTTTATACAAGATCAAATGCCGAAACTGTCTATAAGAAACATTTTTAAGGTCCCTATAATATCGTTATAGACAGGGTTTATTGTATATGTATAACGCTTTTGCGTATTTATTTATTTATTTACGCGTTTCCGCATGTTATCTTATCAACAAGATAACTGCAGTAATTTTGATTTAATTTTAACTGAATTGGGATATGTTTCAAGGATAGTGAAAATCTTGGCCGAGTTCGTAGATGGGCTTTCCAGCTGCAAAGTAGGTGGAAATGGTGGGGGATAAAAATTTTCATTTCCCCATAATTTCTTTACAATTGAAGATAGAAAGAAAATTCTAATTAGGCGAAATACTGCCTTATCGTAACGAACAATTTTTGTATTTAATATTCTTTGATAGCTGCAATTGCTTAGAAGTTATGAGCTTAAATGTAACTTTCCCTGCCCTCTCTCTCTAACTTAACTCTCTTCTCCTATGCATGCTACCCTTTGTTAAAAAGCTCTCGTCATTTTCAGTCTTTTCCAGTACCTTTCATTTTTTCAGCACTGATCCTTATGAAAAAAATTGGCAAAATGTTCTTTTCCTTATATCTCCGGACTAAAGAAATCTACCTTTCCCTTCCAGCTTGCCGAAGTTGAACTTGACTTGTCTTTAGATTTACCAACTGTGGATTCCACTTTCACCAGAACTATAAGGAATTAAAAACTTAATACATGACTTTTGTTTTATACAGCATCATACATGGATGGATATGAAATATAGTTTAGTTTATTTGTATGAACGTTCCATTTTGAAGCACCACGAGGTTTATTTTGGAACTGACCTCGTGATTTTGAACCGCGGTCAGATGACGATGACATCTTATCTGGCATCGCGCTCTCCAGACTTCCACACCACACTAGCCTACAGTCCATCCTTGTGGATTCTGTCCCTATGGGTGGGTCAGTGGACATGGGTTGTGGGCAGTGCGCCAGCGGTGGGGGATGTTTGGCCACTGCGTAGGTTTTAACGTGCAACAGAACCATACACAGTTGGATCTTCTTTCGAGCCTGGATCCCTCCAGCCCCGAAACCGAGAATTTACCACTAGGTCAACGCGGCCTCAAATATGAATTATCTTAAGCACACTTGGCATATTCTTTTAAAATCTATTTTCGAACCTGTGGACAAACTTACAGTGCTTATTTAAAAGCTGAAAAATAGAAAAATGTACTACATCAAGATTTCAAGAGGAATTACTCTTTTTTGCACAGTCTTTTCCAATGGCCATCATCTATTTTGGATAACTCATTATTTTAATCGGCTGGCCTAGTGATATATAAATTTCGAATATTTTGTAAAATTACTATTTGCCTCTAAATACCCAAATTTATTGAGATATAGTTAGTAGCATACCAAACCCTTTCCCGGCAAATATATAAAATATCCTGATTAGATGACGCATGTCTTTTCGGGTGTTTACTGCTCTTCCAACCGGCATAAAAGAATGGAAAGAACAACTCAGATACTTAAGCGTGCCCAAATGATTTTTGCCTTTTGCTGTTTTTGCATAGTTACAGATTCAAAGACCAAAATTTCTATGATGTTATTCATTATTCAGATACATCATTGTTTGCGAAGATGAAGAAGAATCCTCTAACTGAATTATCGGTCATAATGAATCCTAAGTTATTAAAGCTTGGTAAGATGAATCCCAAGATCTGTATTTAGTCCCAATAATGCACAATATTTTCTCTGAAAAATAATGAAATTCACAATTTTTATTAAAATTGAGTTCTGAATGATCACATTCACTTTATTGAGCATTGCGACCTCTCTAATAATGAACAAAAACCGTGTTTCTCTGGTATTAGCTGTCATTATGACAGGTATTCCTGGCAACCGAAGGTCCAGTAGAGAGATAATTCTCAGCTTCAAGAATTTTTCTTTGCTTGGCCAGATTTTTTCAAAGAATAATTGTATGTTTTATTTATTTTATAAACAGAAAATATCATATGCAAGCAATTTACCATTAAAAACACAGGAAATAAATTGACGAGTTTTCTGGGTTTTTGTATTTGCGTAAAAGTAGGAAAGTAGGTAAATAATGTTATGTCAAATGGAATCTTCAAAAATTAAACACTGTGTTTGAAGATATTAATTAATGTTTAATTTGGAGTCTTCTAATGTTATGGCTTAAAGAAACTTTGAAAATATTAATTTTAATGTTCCTATTGTTGTAGTTCTCTATGTTTACGTAAAATTAGAGCCTAATTTTGCGGAAATGTTGCCATAAATATTCTTTATCGCTCTTTTTAGTGCTTGGTGTACTCAAATTAGAACTGATTCGAACTTCGCTCTTGATATAAAATACAATTGGATATTGCGATCGCTTAAATTGGATGGTAACTGGGAAACGGAAGTGAACCCTCCCCACGGAAGTTCTGTGAAACCAAGCTAGACAAACCAGAAAACTCGTCCATACAGCTCTCAAGCGTCTGATCAACTCTTAGTTGAATCAAAATGATACCTTCCGAAACAGAACGTGTCATCTAATTAGACAGCAAAAAAAATAGGACTGTCGAGGGATTAAAAAATATGGCCACACTTAACGGCAAGTATATACCTAAACTTTCATTCACCTTATCATGCAATGTGTTTCTTTTTTTCAGTGAACACAAAAGAAACAACCTAAACAAAAGTGCTAAAATTGCTTTGCTTTGGATTATCCGATAAAACACATTTTCCATTCCTACCATTTTCTGTTTCCGGATTGAAATCTGTAAAACTTATTTGCCGGATTCAAATCTGTGAAACAAATTTGAGAGATTCAATTCTGTGAAACATACTTGACGGATTTCAATCTGTGAAACTAATTTGACGGATTCAAATCTGTGAAACATATATGTCGGATTCATATCTGTGAATCGTATTTATCGGATTGAAATCTGTGAATCGTATTTGTCGGATTCAGTCCCGTTAAACATATTCCACGGATTCAAATCTGAGTTATTTTGCAACATAATTCGGGACACAACACACAAAAATCCTGATACACTTAACAACCAAGCAAATTAAGATTTGGGGGTCTATTCTGGTACCCCCAGTTGGGTTGAGTACCAGAATAGACCCCTTAAACTTCGGTCGGGTACAATACATATGGTAACAAATTCTGGTGCAACTCATCTGTGAGATTAAACGTTAAAGTTTTGCTTAGGCTTTAGGAAAAGCTTATCAAATTGAACTATTCGGTCACACAAAGCTATATGTGCGTTTTTAAATAAATTTTTTGTATTTCCTCGCAATTTCAACTAACAAAATATTTAGAAATTCAGGAGAGAGTTGTCGTTTGCTTCCCCGTAAGGTTCCTCATCAATGACAACTTTTGTCGATGAGATCCTGAAATAATTCGACATTTTTGAAACAAAATATTGGAAATATCGATTAATATCATTGAATTAGGGTCTGGGACACAGGTATACGAACATTTAAAGGTATATAAAAAGAAATATTGTGAAAAATTTATTTCAGAAATAAAAAATACAAACATAATGGGGTGCAACTCATCTACCAGATTAACGTGCCCCTCACGTATGTCAAAGGAGAACTAGAGAAAAACCACTATATACTAGTGTGAGTTGTAGAGAGCCAGTATTTTACTTAACTTTACACCACGACACACCCCTGACTCCAGAGATAAAAAATCTACGGTTTGGAGTTTGGTTTGGTGTGCGTAAAAACTTTATTGAACAAAGAAAGATAACAGACATTGTTTAAGCATGGACGAAATACATATGAGAACTATAAAAGCATTGAAAAATGTGCTGTTTGCATGTGAAAAGAAAAACTCGTGAAGCGGAAATAATTTTAAGACAGAGCCCAAAAGTTCACTTCTTTTAAAAACTTGTAGGAGGACTGATTAGGGCCCTTGGAATAGAACCTACAGAGGGTCGAGGTCCATCCGTCTGAGGTCTTGGTGAAGGAGAAAAATCTGGGTCGGGGTCGAAACAACTGGTTGAGTCCGGCTGCTGTTTGATAAGGTTCTCATTATCAGAGAGGAAATATACTAGTTTAGCTATTTTTATTCCTTATAGTTTATTTAAAATTAAGTTTTACCACCAAAGTAGAGTGTTTCCTGCACTTGGTTTGGTACAATGAAAAGATGACGCACGATGAAAAGAAGTTGTGTAGCAGGGAGGGTCTCCCTTTTCCCCGCATGCGCAGATATGTGAATGTTGAAGCCGGAATCTGTAGCTTGGAAAAGGACTGTAGCCCGGAGCGAAAAGGATGGATTCCCCTTATCATGAGGGTTGGGTTCAGGAAGCTACTTTACTTTACACTACGACACACCCCTGACTCTAAAGTTAGCAATCTCCGGTTTGAAGTTTGGATAAGTGTGCGTAGCAACTTTATTGAACAAAAAAGAAGAAGAAATTGTTACATGCAGTGTTTTAACATCGACGAAAAAAATGTGAAAATTATAAAAACGAAAATGTGTGGTTACATACGAAAAGATAGACTCGCGAAGCAAAAACAATTTTAAGACAGGTGAAGTTCTCTGCATCTATATACTTGTAGGAGGACTGATAAGGGTCCTCCCAGTCTTGTTACCATTTATTGAGAGAGAGGTTCCGAAGCATTTTTATGGGACATTTCGGGCCTGAAGATGGAGGTGAGTCCCTTCTTTAGTAGCTTGTTTGGCTAGGTTGTATGCTGCTTCGTTACAGAGGAAACCAACATGAGCCTTAATCCAATTAAGTTGCATTGATGGGTTTTGAAGGAGGGCTTATTGTGTTTCTTGGATTAGTGGGTTGGAACTTTTGAAGGAAGAAACTGCTCTGACTGCCGACTCGCTGTCAATCCATATTGATGTTGATATTCCCTTTTCTCGGAAAAACCACATTTAGGCACAAAAAAATATGGATGTTTCATCTCAATCATTGTATGTGCTCGACAGAAGGATAAAAAATTTTTGACAGGGCTTGAATTTACATTATTTATTGACAAGATATGCACTGAAATATTTTTACTCTGGTGTAGATACGATAATGTGTTTTAAAATTATCTTTTCGAGATCATTCTTCTGTACACGATATACAATTTACTTTTAGAACCGAATTTTTTTCGCACATTGCTCACGAAGGGTTCTTCCTGCTTAAAGACTTAGAAGAGATTCTGGTTGGTACTACAGCAGAATCTGTAGAATTGCTTGAAGTAATAGCTCACTTATGGAGAGCAGCCACTACAGGTCTCTGCTGGAGATACAGATATCCAAAGCACGTTTGAAGATGAAAGATCCTTCATTTTTGAGTATCCAGATCAATTGGTTTCTAAATTACAGACTCAGCCTTAGAAACTGAGATCATACCTTGGATATTATTCTCATACTGTAGAATGTGAGGTTGAGCATATTAACTGGGATATCATCTGAAGAGCAAGTGACAGATTTAGTTTCTCGATCTGAATGTCCTGATAAATTCTTTGCTAGAAAGTTATGAAAGTTCCTGACTGACAGTCTGACAACTTTTCTTAATTAATTTGGATGGTGTTTATTTACGTGCTCTGGATATTCACTAGTCCTTCAAGTTTCTCCTTGATTTTATGGATTTCTATAGCTCCGATTTCAAGTATCCACTATCAATTAGTTTCTCAGGGGAAAACCACATTCTCTGTTGGAAATACAAAGCATGTGGTCTTTCGGGTGCTCCTTCTGATCCATTAGTCTTTTCGCTCATATAGAGTCGCTTATAGTAGTAGAGCATATGATACAAAATCAAAAAGAAAGATCAGCTTCTTATTCCTATAACTGACGTTTTGACTCCAGAAGTCAATGCGCTTCATATTCGTACGTCATAATATAGAATGGAACCAGATTCTGTTGAAAATGCTTTTATTTTTTTCTTTGCAATTGCGTCACACTATAGTTGTCTCATTCTGATATCAAAACATCTGGAAACAGGGAAGCGACCAGTTTCTTTACAAGCTGCAATCCTCCGAGAAAAGTGAGTTTTGTAAAATAGAATTAAGTTAATTTTTCTTTAGACGTGCAGTCAAAGTGCCAAATACAGCAATGGACTGTTTTTGGAATGGGATGTGCAAGAAAATTGGCGCAACGATTAAATAGCATGCTTCTTCATTTTTCACTGATATGAAATCTGTCATAATCTGCTTCCATTTCAGACGAGTTTTATTTGAATATAGGGATTGAATGAATGATGCATCCCACGAGTAATGAATTAAATCGTATTATTCTAAAAATATGAAATCTCATTCAAAGATGTGTGAAGACATCACGGTATTTCATTCATTTTATCGGGAATCATTCCGAATGTGTTACCAACAACAGCAGATTCCGAAAGTTTGGAGGGGGATGCCAGCTCAGGTGTCGACCTCGTCATCTGCCTGGGTACAAAATTATGAGGTTCGCCCTAAACTCGCAACTGTTTTGCTTTAAAAATGGCGCTATGAGTCCAGAATTTAATGTCCATCACATTCGTACGTCATAAAATAAAAGATTTCCAGATTCCGTTAAAAACGGTATTTATTTCTATCTTTTCATTGGCGTCACACTGGAGTTGTCTCACTCATTTGCTCCATTTCACAGAGATGCTGATTATAAAGAATCCAAAAGAAAAAAAGCGGGAAGTTTAGTTACATATTCTATATTTCTAAGAAACTTAAATTTCATGAAACAGAATTAAGCATTCTTCAGACGATTAGAGCAAAGGCAAATAATTCTCAACTAAGGAAATATTTTATTAAATTTGATGTCTAAACTTTTTAAGTGGTAACACCCCCAAATGTTGACGCTAAACCCCAGACAGCACGTAAGTTTGCAGCAAGTTTGATTTTGACTTATCATGGCAAAATTTGACACCTCAAACTTTAATCGAACTTGTAGCAAGTTCGCTGTGACAGCTAGCGCCACCCTCGCTTGCAACGCATTTGCTGCAAGTTCGATGTGACAAATAGCGCCACCTCCTTTACAAATCAAACTTGCAGCAAGTTTACAAAATAAGCTTCCTGCAAAGATAGCAAAATAAAGAGATAATTATCTTTGTCTCTGTTTTAAAAAAACATCGAATTTTTAATAGTATCTCCTAGACCGCAATTCTTTTTATTAATTCAATAAATCAATGATAATTTGTAAAAAAATAACTTTTTTATAAAAAAAATTTTGAAACATTTTCCATCTTTTTACTAAATATATCATTCGCACTTTAAAGAAAACTATATCGCCTTTTTCTTAATGTTGAAATTTTAACGTTTATAAACAAAATTAAATCTAAAAAACAGTCAGTGTTTGTTGAAAAATAATAACTAGACATTTTGTCCCATTTTAAAGTAATTACTTTTGAACTCTAATTTTATAATTTATTCTACTAGCAAAACGTATTTATTAGCGAAAATCGCTCTCTCTCTCTCTTTGACTTCAAATCATATTCTCAACTAAAAAAAATCATGAAATACAGGAAATAGTTTAAAATAAATAGTATACGAATCGAATCGAACGATGTATTAGCGAAATCGATCTTCTCCTCACGTAGTCCAGCTGGCGGAGTGGTATCAACGCCTGGCTACTAAGCAGTAGGTCGCGAGTTCTATCCCGGGTTGTGTTTCGTACTCTGTTTTTCTATAATTTGCAAAAAGCTTGCACGGCAAGTTTGTGGCAAGCTTGCTGCAAGTTTCTTTCATGGTGACTTCAAAGCTTTCCTTAATTTGCTGCAAGCTTGCTCTCTTGTCATGACAAATTCGTGGCAAGCTTGCTGCAAACTAAAATTGCTATCTGGGACAATGCAGAAGGCTTTTTAAAAAGCCCATGCAATGTTTCAGCTTATTCGAAAAAGTAGTTTTTAAGTTTTAATAAATTTTCTATTTCCTCTGTAAAGCGATGCACTTAAAATCCATATATTTAAAAAAGGTAAAATGTTTCTTTCATTTAGTAATGTTATACATATGGATCAAAATCATATTTTTTGGAGAACAGAATTTTATAATGCATCTAGTATTTATCGATCGTAAAAAATACAGTTTATCTTTTAAGATGACGTTTAAAGAGGGATATAAGTTGAAATTCTACCACCGACATTTGCATGCAAGCAGCGAGCTCCCCTATCTAAATATGGAGACGGCTCCTTTTATATCGATAACACAAAATGTTGAATTTCTTCCGCTCTTATAATAGTCAAATAACAAAAATTGATATCTTGGGGTATTTTTTGATGAGGAATTTATGTTTATCAACTGAAATATGTGTTGCATTTATAAATTTTGAAGTTAGCGCAATTATAAATATGTAGACGACCCCTTATGAAAATTTCAGAAATGTAATCGTTTAGTAGACGTTATTTCCTGAAATTTGATAGCTTTTTTTTAACTTCCGATGAACGATGGCAGAATAATGTTGGGTGTTTCGGTTTTTTTTTTCAGCGACTGTACACTTTCAGCACATGAGAAATGCTCGTACATGTATTTCCAATTACAAAATCCCGAAGATGATGAGAAGGAAAATTGTACAGAACCAAAATTTGATAGCAGAAGAAAAAAATTGTATTCACAGGAATTTTTAATCTTGATTCGAACAGTAACTTATGTTGTCTTTCTCAACGTTCCCAGAAGTTGAAAATCTGCCTTTAACTTACGTTGAAAGACCTTCTCCAGATTTAATGTTTTCTATTATGATATATTTCTTCCAAACAGAAGTCTTTTTATTTATGCTACTATCCGTGGCTTTAACTTCCTATAAAACTTATTTAAATGTTTCTTTTTTTACAAATATCACAGGAAATACACTGTACTTATTCATTTATAGGTTATAATGTATTGTTCATAACACAAATATCTGTGGAATGGTATAAAGTAATTTAAAGTGTGTTTGCGGTTATGGGCGTCGGCGACTCGTAATATGACTCTTCAGAATGTTCAAAATAAGATAGTAGTTCTGTTTCAAAGGTTGAAAAGCATCGAATAATTTTCAGAATTATCAAATCACGGTCGTTCTTAGCGCAGCAATTGTCCAAGAGGCGCGAAGAAGCATCAGGAAAAGTAACTAATATCCCTAAAATCACAAAATGCTCTTCAATATTGCTACGATATTGTGCGGCATTCAGAATAACGAAAATAGGGGAGATTTTTTACAATATATTGTACTAATAAGGATACTTTCCCGCTAGACCACATTTGATGAGTGGTGAGATTTTTTAGTGTGTCTCGCATGTCTTGTATTATTCAGAATAAGGGAAGTGGGCACCACAGTACGAAATGGAAATTCTTTGCCGTTTAACAAGCTCTTTCGTGTCTTTTAAACCATTTTTTTTTCACGCTACCGCTTCGGCGCCACCCAAGACTTTGGCACCACGGGCAGTTTCCCCGGGCCACGGTCTGCCTTTGGATGAAAGTGTCAAATGTAGCAAAAACTTGATTTGAAAATGAAATGTCTATAGGAAAAACGGAGTAACTTATATGTATATGAAGATTTCTTTATTTTTTGCTGATATAAAAGCTTTAAAACCTGCGAACTTCTTTAAATAATTCGATTTAATGATTGATGAATCCTAAGAGTAATGATTTAAATCGAATTATTTTTTACAAAGAACATCTTTCGTTGAGACACCTTTGGCGATATCGCATTATTTCATTAATTTAGTTAGGAATAAGGCCGACTGTGTTACCAACAACTTCAACTCACCGCAATTGAAACTTAGGTGAAATACGTGCTTCGAAATAAGCAGCATCTCTTTCATCATGTGTTACCTTCACTCACAGAAGCTCATATTAACAATTATAAAAAAATGCAAATGCATTTCAAACATATTCCTTGACAAATGAATGCTTCGGATTGTTGAAATGGTTGTTGAAAATGGCTCTATTTCCATTCTTCGATCACAGGATTTCAGTTTAGACAAATTAAGGATGTGTCTGTATTTCAACATCGTTTCTGAAGCGCGCAGCCAAACCTTCTTATGTTTTGAGCAAATACTTTTACTAATTCTTACATTTGAAATGATATTACTTCATTAGTATCGCTCCGGAAATTAAACTGCATTGGATATCAAATTAATCGTCTAGAATTTGAAATTTACGAAATGAAGATAAATTTATCTCCTTAAAAAAACATTAAAAATGAAAGAAAAAGTCTTCAATTTTTTTGGAAATATTTATCTATGTTCTAGTTTCTTCGCGGATGTGAGATTACATGACAGCTTTTAATGGTGAAAAAGCAAGATTTGTCTCTCTTGTTTTTTTTTCCTCCAAAGAAAATTAAACATGTATATACCTATATACACTTTGGTATTTCGACTTTTTAAACAGAAAATAACTTAACAAAGATTAGCAGCAAAATGTTTCCCGTCTTAATCCTGTAACACTGCAATAGCTTGAACAGTTGATGAATATTGCGTGTACCTGTATTTCCGCTGTCATACTACAGAGGGAGACAGAAAATTTCATTCTTGGTATGCTCCAACTATATGCTGTGAAAAATGCTCATTTTGTTTATTATGATCAATTATGATTTGTTTGCAAAAAATGTTCGCAAAGGACTATTTATAGTCTTTTACTCAAACTCCTTATTACGACTCACATATACAGCGCCAACTGCTGGCAAAATTTGTAACTAATTCTGAAATTTCTGTATCAGATTTTGACTGCTTTCAAAAGAAACATGCAATTAGTTTCATTCTTCTACAGATATCCGTTGCCGATTTGTTTATGTTAAAAAGGAGGAGCCCATCGTCGGTCTCCATATATTTACTTTATCAAAAATAATAAAATATATAATGGGAAATACATTTGAAAAAAATTTTCATGAGCCAATGTGATTTAATAATTTCAAGGAAAACGTTTTACTTCTTTAATTATACACCCAGATATTTAGACTACCGGGACACTAGGAAGACACCGAAGCAAATTTTTATATTTTTTTATTCAATTCATGAATCGAATTAACTCTTAATTTCTGTAATGAAGAAAATGTCAACCTGATGAGAAAAAATGTTATTTTAGAAATATATAGTTTAGGTTTTAAAATTAAAAATGCACCAAAGAAAATTATTTCTCCTAATTATGACAATATTCTTTGAAACAGGATGACGCGATAAAAATACGATGTCCATAATAGAAGTATAATACTAAGTAGAATATATGTCAAAATATAGAGAAGTCGTTATCGTAACGATAGAGATCAGTTTTGTTTCGATCAGCGTCAGCATGATATACTTACGATCACAAAGAAATGACACCACGGTCA
Organism: Araneus ventricosus; assembly: GCA_013235015.1. Taxonomy (NCBI): domain Eukaryota; kingdom Metazoa; phylum Arthropoda; class Arachnida; order Araneae; family Araneidae; genus Araneus; species Araneus ventricosus. The sequence continues at coordinate 3,477 of BGPR01023157.1, read as the reverse complement.
GGTCTAGGAAAATGTGCGTTAGAAGACAAATTCCTCTATTTCTTAAAACTTCCAATATCTCAGCTATCGTTGTTATTTAAAGATTTGAGCTAGAAAGTTTGTTAAACCTAAATTTTTATATATGCGTTTAGGATTTTTAAAAACTGGTAACTTCTTAATGGGAATTTTTTTTTTTTCATTTTGTGTTGTGTTAAATAAATAACAGAGATCATATTCATAATTACTGGAACGGGCATGGATTGGCCTCAATACTCAACAGATCTTACCCTCAGCGACTACTTCGTGTGGGAGCATGGATGCATAATGTTTCCTGGAAAAATTCTGCAACACTGCCTGGGCTTGAAGATTTGAAGAGTGGAGCATGTTCCTGCACTTCCGCTATCACTCTACAGAGGGTGACAGAAAATTCCATTCTGGGTATTCTCCATCTCTGTACTGAAAGAAGTGGACGTTTTGAATCGATTGTGATGTGATTGTTTGCAAAGTATTGTTTATAGTCTCTTTCCAAGACTGCGTACTATGAGTGTAGCATACAGCGCTACCTGCTGATAATATTTGTAACTAATTCCAACGTCTGTATCAGATTTTTACTGCTTTCAAAACAAAAAGATTCATTGTCCGTTGCCGAGTTATTTAATTTTAAAATGGGGAGACCTTCAAAGGTGATCCTGTATTTACATTATCAAAAATAAATAGAAATATACCTGGGAATATAAAACACATATGCAATGTTTAATGTACAAACAGCAGTGGCACCAATAAATGAAATTTAGTACGCGATTGTTAGAAAAATTGTAGATATGCATCAAATTCTTGGCCCAATTAGTCGAAAGCAAAACTTCCAAAATGCATATTTGGTTTTTTCAATCGAATGCGACCAATGAAAGCAGATGATTATGCAGCATCGTGCAACTTAACAAATATAAATTGAATTATTTTTTTATTTTACTTCTCGTTTGTGGATGAGAATGATTTATTCCTTATTCAATGATGTTATCATGCTTTTTTTGACACGGGTATATTGTTATTTCTTCTCATTTCCGTTGAAATGAGATGCGTTTTAAATACAGAGGAACAAAAACCGTCCTTAAGATAAAAACACCACTTTGTGGGATAAAGTTCTATTTTAAAGGTAAAGGACCAAGAAAATGAAGTCAGTATATTTTTCGCAAAAATATTACAATTACGAATGAGGACTACGTCAGGACTTGGTGGTATCCGGTTAGTTACCACGAATTCTAGGATGAGAAATCGTTATACAGGGTGAGTCTAAATTGTTTTTACAAAATAAGAGGGGTAAATGCACCCATCCAGACGAGCAATAATTACCATGGAACATAGGGTCGCATTCCGCTCCGAGAGGCAGAAAATAGTACAATTTGAATTTCAACATGAACTTACAACAGTGTTGGGAAAGCGAATGAACGATACCGAAAGTTTCACAATCTGATTTATTGATCAGAGAAAAACTCACAGCAAGTGCTGAAAGTGGCGTTCACGCGTGTCGTTGCACAGTTCACGCCGGCGAAGGGATTACTGGCGCACCATCTCGAAGATTCCTGGTGTTGTGTTAATTTTGTCTGCGGCAACAATGATTTTCGCTACGAGATCTTCAGCCGAGTCCACAGGCGTCTCGTACACTAAAGATTTCATGTGCCCCCAGAAGAAAAAGTCTAGTGGGTTGAGGTCCGGTGAGCGAGGAGGCAAAGTCACAGATCTGCCACGTCCAATCCATCGTGCGGGAAATGCGGCATTCAAGAAGTGCCGGCCATCTTGCTTAGGAGATATGCTACGTAGGCAGGTACAAAATGACGTCAGAGGCGATGACTTGTTAATTCTCGACGCGTTTTGACTTTACTCTTTTCTGCCTATCGGAGTGGAATGCGACCCTATGTTCCATGGTAATTATTGCTCGTCTGGATGGGTACCGTCATCCTTCTTATTTTGTGAAAACAAGTTAGACTCACCCTGCATAAGTAGCTGGAAATCGGTTTCCCTGTCGTCAGAACAGGTGGTGTTATGTTAAAAAATTTGTTTCCGTGGTGGGTGGAATCGTGGAATAAGACACATCGTTATGGCACAGTGAATGCAGGAAGCCGTGTTTTACGGTAATGTTGAAATCAAATTTCGGAGAGCGGTAGATATTTCTAAATACATTCGAGTATTGCTTTAGAAGTTAAATGTAAATCATCATTGATGCGTTTTAGAAAAGTAAACTAATTATTTGATGCCCTTGTAACATATTTCAATTTATTAGATCCTATTTCTCGCATAAAAATATTTAGAAAAATTCTTTCCTTCCTTTGGATATGATTTTTCTATGATTTGTTTTATTGCAGGAATGTTAAATACGAGGATTGATAATAAAAAAGGGTACAAGAGTAATAAAAAATTATTTACTAACATTAGATAGAAAATCTAAAAGTGAATTAAGAGGCATACTTTCCGATCACTTTTCCAAATAATCATCGAATAAATTTAGGCATTTATCTGATCGCAGCACCAACTTGTTTAACCGGGCTGGGTAGAAATTATGTTCCTGTTATTTAAACCACTTCTCGATAGCTGTTTTTCCATCACTGTTTGAGAACATTGTTCCAGATACGTATTAATTCAACTTCGGAAAAAGGAAATAGTCACTGGGCCATCGTGAAGCCATCCGACGAAAACGCCCTGGCATGTTGAGTAAAGGTGGCATCCTCTTGCGTGACATTACCCATAATGCTCACAAAATTGCAGAAGTTCAAGTGGGAAGTCTGGAGCCAACCCTCCTTCAGCCCAGATTCGGCACCCAATTCGGGTTCCAAATACTTTTCTGAACAAGGTTCTCTTCAAAAAGTGATGTGAAAACAGCTGTCGAGCACTGGCTCAATGGGCAGGGGCGTGATTTCTACCAAACCGGCTTAACAATCTGGTCTTGCGATCAGATAAATGCCTAAATAGATTTGGTGATTATAAGGAAAAGTGATCGGAAAGTATGCCACTTATTCCCTTTCATATTTTCTATCTATTGTTAATAAATAATTTTTCATTATCCTTGTAACTTTTTTTGGATCCATCCTCGTATCTCTAAAGATATAAAAATGGGAATTGTGTTACGTGATATTGGTTGGGACCCATCCAATATCTTCCATGAACATTTGAGTGTTTCACTACGTATTCATCTTTAACACATAATTTTAATTAACTACTTGTTAGACATTAGTATATGCTTAAGGCAAAACTTTAATTTTCAGTTTTTTCATTAATTTTAAATATTGATGCCATTTGAAAATGTTCCATGCTGTAGGCAGTTTCAAATATCTAGATTTCTCCCTTTAATCCTTGAAAATAAGAAGTCGAAATGAAAAAAATTAGGGTTTCTTTAATTTAAATCAAGAAAATATCAAATGAATAGAAATTTAGAATCAAGAAAATAACAGATGCATATATAAAAAAGAGAAGTATTGCACCTTAGTGTAATATCTCACTGAAGAA
>BGPR01023156.1:0-24554 GCA_013235015.1 Araneus ventricosus | reverse complement strand
AAATGGCTCAAACATCAGACAAAGGTCTGCGACTAGCATCATAATAAGTGAAATGCCTAAACAAATGCGGATAAGACTTTTGATTATCGTTAAATAGTTATTGTGAAATATCCTCTGTCGCGTTATTTATACATTATACCTTGTCAGTGGCGGCTCGTCCATTGGGGCTGCAGAACTGCATCACCCCCTGAAATTATTTTAAAAGTTTGTTTTTCAGGTTTTAATTAAATCCTATTAGCTTATTTTTTCTCATTGAAAAGTTCGACCACCAACGAAAATGGAGGAAAAGAAAAGCGAAAGCGTCGAAAGAAGACAGATAATGCATCAGTTAGCAGATACACAAGACAGTGCTGCTCAGAAACATCCCTCGCAAGCATCAAAATTCGCTCACCGAGCAACAGCTAAGCCACGTGTCTGAACACGAAACCAATATTTCCTCTCATTGAGTTCAGCGGTAGCTCGGGCTGCAAAGACTGCAGTCCTTTGGCACAAGGCCAATTGTGTGACGCTTCGTTTTCCTCTCTCCCACCCGAGGATGGTCTTAGCTGTCTTGATTTATTTTCATTCGCTTGTTTCAGGTTTGCTGTTATTTAGTTATGGTTTCGCTCTCACGTTTCCCGACGGAAACTCATATGCGTTAATAATCATTCGTTTTCTTTTATATTTAACCTGAGGAATCACTTATGGAAAAAAGACACGGCAATAATTTTCTAAAATACAATTCAGGTAATTAAGATTACAAATTTTGGGCAATTTAGAAGTAAAACTGTTTTTTTTTAATTCTATTTTAAACACATTATCTTGAGGGTTTTTTTGCAGTACTGCTTGTTTCTGAGTTGACAAGGCGCCACTGTACCTAATATTAATGACTTCATCAATCAGCTTTATGAATACTTATCAAGAATCTGTAGCCCTCAGTCGAAGTACTTTTTCTTTGTGCGAGGCTATATTTCACTTCAGTTTAGTCAGCCTTCAAATTAAGGTATCTCATGCATTATTAACTCTCTGACTCCTAAGCCGGCCGTAACCGGCCATGCAATTTCTATACAAGTGGGACGGATTTCGGCCGGTTGCTGTTCTGAAAGGGGGGAGAAGGTAGCTGGGCGAGTGGTCATTAAGATCATTAGAAAGGAGCGACCTCAAAATACGGGAACGTCCGAGTTCCTCTTTCAAAGATAAAGGAAATTCACTCCCCCACTCTAAAACCATAATGACAGGTGGCACTATCCGAATTCTAAGAAATCCCCCCTTTTCTCCAAACCCATCTGGCGAGCCACTCTAACAAGGAAAGCGGGAGCAGCGGGTGTGAATTCAATCACACTTAACCAAAGGGGGTGGAAATGTTATAGTGATATTCGGAAGTTTCGGACGGCCACCGTCTTTTCCTTGAAGGGACGTTTGGGACGTTCCCGTATCGAGAGAGTTAAGGGACCCCTTAGGGAAGATATAAAAGATGAAAGGCCTTCCATTCACATCTTACATCACCCGTAGTGAGTAGAAAAAACGGAGATGACGAATCCATTTCATCGATTCCATAGTAAACAAACCTCCGTATACAACTATACTCAGATTTTGAGAACCCTCAGTAGTCGGAGGGTTAAATTGAAGGCTAAGATGGTTTGCATGGAACTAAATGTGTTTTCAATAATAATAAAATACTACTAAATTGAAAGAACATGTTTTGTTATTTGTTTCCACATTACAAGATGAAATAAAACTAAGTTGAATTGATGTATAATGCATTACAGTATAAGTTCAACTTTCCAAACTAAAAAATTAAAATGTCCTTTACCGAAAGTCGATGCGAAAGCGAAGTCTTTCTTAATATTTTCATATACAAAGTCATAAATTTGTGGCTTTACCACACTTCCAGCAGCCATGAAAACCTTCAAAGATTCCAAACTGCCTTTTCCTAAAAAATCATAATTATTTTTACAATCATTCAAAAACATAATGATGTTAGTGACGAAAATACTTAATATAAAAATATGACATAAATTCTAAATTTGTTTAATGTATGACTGTATCAACTAATATGGATAAAATTTGTTTATTAATTTAAGATTTTAAGAAGTTAAAATTTTTAGAAGAGAAATTGAATTAAGTAAAAGACAAAGTTAAAATTGACTATAGCGATTTTCAGGTTATAAAGTGTCGACAAGAGCTTCGATGAACATATTCTTTCATTGTAAAATTGGTTATTATATATTGTACAAGAATGTGATATATTTAAAAATCCTCTACTTCTGAATAAACTATAACTATCCAACTGAGATATCTTTATCTCAGCAAAGTAGTCATCTACTGCGAAAGATGAAACTTCCAAAAGCAATACCTGACATTTTATGTTTTAAATAAACTATTATTGTCCCTTCATATTTTAAATTAAAAAGAGTTAAAAACACAATTATTAAAAAGAGGGATTTCATTTATTTTTTAAAAATAAATGTGGATAAATTGCTATGTGTATGAGGCAATAGGCAGTAATTTTTGTTAACGTTACCTTAAACTACAACGTGTGTCATGCGTTAACATTCTGTTAATGGATTAGCATTTTAATAATTTCTGGAAATGAAATATTTTAAACATGGTTTAGTCACATAGCCTGCGAATCTAGTTTAATGGATATTTAAACAGTCTAATAGAAATAAATGTTTGTAAGCAACCATGAAGATAAAGCTCTCTAGACAATGGGACCTGGAAATGACGTCGTTTCAGTCAGTTATTTGAAATGTAATTGACTTCTTCGGACAATGGTAGAAAACGTTGATGCATCAAAACAGCAACAGCTAAAATGAAATATTTTAAACATGACTTAGCCACATAGCCTGCGAATCTAGTTTAATGGATATTTAAACAGTGTAATAAAAATTCATGTTTGTAAGCAACCATGAAGATAAAGCTCTCGAGACAGTGGGGCCTGGAAATGACGTCGTTTCAGCCAGTTATTTAAAATGTAATTGGCTTCTTCGGACAATGGTAAGAAACGCTGATGTATCAACATAGCAACAGCTTTGTTTGCAGCATGTGAAATTTCGGAAGTATTTGAAAATTTCCATATGTCTACCGTAAATCAAAAGCAAACTGAGAAAATAATTGGACATCATTAACTCTTTGTGACATCTGAAAAAAAATGTCAACGTTTTGGCAGCGGGATAGAAACGGGGACCTTTCGGTTCCGAGCCGAAGATCCTAACCACTAGACAAAAGGAATTCCCAATGCCCGGAGGCGGATATTGGCTAATATACATCAGAGTAAAATGGCGTAGCACGGTGCGCCACAACGTTGAAGGATTGGTTTTCGGAAAAGGCCGCCAAAAGGAAGGCGAATTATTTGATACGTTTGTTACTATTGTAGAAAAGTTCAAGATATCGTGTGAATTTTGAAGCCAATTTGCTCCAGTTTCCAGAGATCTAAATCTAATAGAATTCATCACTGTATGGACAGTTTGGTAAGACATGACAACCCGGTACTACTACGAGTTCAAATAGGAGAATCTTACGCCAACATGCTATGCCGGTTACCATCATAACGGTCTTAACCTTTTTAAATATAATAACGAATCAGCGAAGATTCTAGCCGACAACTCTTAAGAAATACTGATATCTGCGTAGAAATGACTTGTGAAATCAGACATTATACAACGGCTGTTATTATTAGGATCCCACTAACTGGATTAGAGAGGATGTTATCTTCTTCTCTCAACATGGACCTTTCCCCGCCTACCTCAAAAGGTTTCACCTGTCTGACAGCGATTATTGCAGTTGTGGTGGAATTGGCACGGCACTTCACTATGCCACGGAGTGTATTTATACAATGTCTTGGCATATGAGGAAGCCAGCGCCAAACTTCGAACAAGAATGGCTGAAAAGGGTCGCCAATAACCTCGTCTCCAGGCAGAAAGTTCGTGGGATTATCAAATTCATTAGAGAAAACAGAGATCTTTTCCGGCCTCCCTAGCCTTCAACTTCCCAGCGAGCTGAACTAAGTAGCTCAATCGCCCGGACATTTCCCCTTCAAATAAAAGAAAGGTATAACAACATCTAAAGAAAAGAAGACTTTACGAACTAATAGTGTAAAAGTGAAAATGCATGTGCTGTACATAGTGCATATATTTCCTTCTTTTTGTTTATTTTGTTTTTCTTAAATAAAATTCCCGTGTCTTGCCCATCAAACCGTTCAGTGACCGGTCTGGTCACGGGTACGGGGGTAAGACACGGCTTTCTGTTTTGTTATTATGAGGAAGAATGGTTACACTCTAGAAAAAAAAGCAACGTCAAGATAAGAAAACATTTCGAATATGTATGTAGCAGAAAATAATCAAAGATTAGTGATAATGAAGCTAGAGAATTTCTGCCGCGTTCGAATAGAAGTTACGGCAAAGTATAGTGACACGCAGATAGTAAGCTCGGCCATAAGCTGAATAATTTATGCTAAAATAAACTTTTTGGTGATTTATCTAGTTGTTCAGAAAGCTGTGTCTTGATCCAGTGTTGACTTTTAAAATATGGATAGGAAACCTGTTGACTGTAATATCGTCTCTAACTCTTAAGCTTGATAGTGATGCGGAAGTGAATATGTTTTTGAATTATTTAATTCTAATTCTAAAAAGTGTAATGTCATTTAGGAAGCATTCTTAGACTCATGAATTTAGCCTGCTATGTCGATATCTGTAATGTAAACTTTCTTTATCAAGCCATGCCAAGCAGCCAAGGCTTCACAATGGCAAGAAGTAATTGTTCATCTAAACAATGAAGTCAAGTCATCAATTACGGTGATAGACTACATGCTTAAGGTTTAATCCCACATTTATTTTATCTAAAGAACTCTTTTCCCACGCCAACACAACTGAAGCTGAAGTTGTAAAGTTTGACATGAGTCGGCGGGAAGCAAGATTTCAAAATAACTTGCACTCGGTTCCAAAAATTAAGGAAAAAAAATCAGAAAAAATTGTGATCGCAAATTAAATGTTCATTGCAATTCAAAGAAATTTGGCGATAAACGTTATCAAACTATGGTTCACAAATTAGGCACAAATAATCATCCTGAAAACATCTACGGATGAATCGATTTGATTAATCTTTGGATATGGGAAGGTATCTGAAGAATTTATAATTTCCTTGCCTACTTTTTCCACCGTGATTTAAGTGTCTTTCTTGCTCTGTGATCTTTCAGAGCTTTTCACAAAGCAGAGCTTTTTCCGGCTGAGCCAACCTTTTAAAAGATACTATTAAGTGCCTGATACACCTAAAATAGGCACCATTAAGACTTTTTTTAACTGAAGAAATCTTTAGGGGCTGTGTAACGCAGGATCATTGATGTGAATGGAGCAGGTTTTAGTTTTTGATTCATTTCAATGATGTAGTGTGTGAATCTCATTTATATATCAAATTCATTTATATATTAACTTGAGAATAACCTTTCTCAAAAGGCCTATTAAGTTCCTGAGATAACTGAAATAACTTGAGAATAACCTTTCACAAAAGGCCTATTAAGTTCCTGAGATAACTGAAATAACTTGAGAATAACCCTTCACAGAAGGCCTATCAAGTCCCTGAGATAACTGAAATAGGCACCAGGCAAATATTTTGTAACCAAAGAAACTTGTTAGGACTTGGATGAAGTGTGAGCAGATTTTTGGGATTTTTTCGTTTTTGATTCATTTCAATGATGCGGAGCAAAGTGTGAAACTCATTTATACGTTACCTTGAGAATAGACCTTTGAAAAAGGACTATTAAGTGCCTATGACACCTGAAATAGGCACCTGACAGACTTTTTTTAATAAAATAAATCACTTAAAAGTTGGATAACTCGGGATCAATCATCGGACAGGAACAGGAGCCTTTAAGCAAATTTTCGTTGTTGATTCATTTTAGCGACGTTTGGCAGAGATTGAAATCTATTGATATATTAAATTCACTTATATATTAGCTTTAGAAATTCATTCATGTATGAAAAAAGTGATGAAATATTAATTTATTTAAAATTTTACTGATGAGTGATCTCTGAAATTTACGTGTTGTAATTTTTTTATATAAATTAACTCACTTGGGACGAATCCCCTTTTCTGGTATTCATCCAGTATGGTTGTAGGTATCAACATGTGTGTTATTTTGAACTCATCCACTAAATCCCACAGGAAGGTTGGACTCAAGAAGTAAGGAGATCCTTCAAACAGCAGCAAAGTGGGTCCAAAGAAAAGCGCGGATGTAACAATATTCCACGACACCCAGCCTGCCTAGATTGCAAAAAAGAAAAGCGTGTTTCCATTTAGATTCACACTAAATTTTGAAAAGAAATCAGTGTCAATTCGTTTTACTGGCGATTAGAAATTGAGAACTGAATTTCGTGACTCTATAATGTTAAAGAAGTGAAATAAAATGAAATATATTCAGTGCGTGTTTTTGCTGTTAATTTTGATTCAAATAAAATTAGGAAATGTTTGAATCAATTTTCAAATTAATTCAGATCGCTGATTACTGAGATTATAGACAAAGGAGGATTAGCCCTTCGCTGGTTTGCATCGCAACTTTCCTTCTAATTAAGGTGTCAAGAAGGGTGTAAGAAACGCCAAGAATTGGCAAACCTACACCGCCAAATATTACGGCAACCCTGTTCCGCCTCGGAGCGGAAGACGCCATGTTGGGGAGATGAGTTTTGGCAGCCGTCGAGTGTAGACGGAGGTAAGAACGAGAAGTTCTGTTTGCGCGGGCCAAATGGGCTTAGCGAGTGGCGGGCTAGAGTTTAGCCAGTAGATGTCTTTTTGAAATGTCATTATGATTTTGATATTGGAATCACAGCTCAAATGTAACTGAGCTGGTAAGCAATTTATATTTCGTATTCATCATGCAAATAGAATTCATCCTTTTTTTGTGTGATTCATTGTCCGTATCCCAGATAGCAATTTTAGTTTGCAGCAAGCTTGCCACAAATTTTTCATGGCAAGAGTGCAAGTTTGCGACAAATTTGTCATGACAAGAGTGCAAGCTTGCAATAAGCTTGCAGCAAGTTAACGAAAGCTCCCAAGTCACCATGAAACGAACTTGCAGCAAGCTTGCCGTGCAAACGTATTGCAAATTATAGCAAAAACAAAGTACGAAACACAACCCGGGATAGAACTCGCGACCTCCTGGTTCCGAAGCTGAGACGCTAACCATTGAGCCAGTTGAATTCTGAGAGGAGAAGATAGATTTCGCTAATACATCGTTCGATTCGATTCGTATACGATTTATTTTTAACTATTTTCTGGATTTCATTAATTTTTTGAGTTGAGAATATGATTTGAAGTCAAAGAGAGAGCGATTTTCGCTAATAACTACGTTTCGCCAGTAGAATAAATAATGAAATTCGAGTTCAAAAGCAATTATTTTAAAATGGGACAAAATGTCTAGTTATTATTGTTCAACAAACTCTGACTGTTTTTTAGATTTAATTTTGTTTATAAACGTTAAAATTTCAACATTAAGAAAAAGGCGATATAGTTTTCTTTAAAGTGAGAGTGATATATTTAGTAAAAAGATGGGAAATGTTTCAAAAAATTTTTTTTCACAAATTATCATTGATTTATTGAATTAATAAAAAAGAATTACGGTCTAGGAGATGCTATTAAAAATCGGACGTTTTTTAAAACAGAGACAAAGATAATTATCTCTTTATTGTGCTATCTTTGCAGGAAGCTTGTTTTGCAAATTGCAGCAAGTGTGATTTGCAAAGGAGGTGTCGCTATTTGTCACATCGAACTTGCTACAAGTTCGATTCAAGTTTGACGCGTCAAATTTTGCCATGGCAAGTCAAAATCAAACTTGCTGCAAACTTACGTGCTATCTAGGATCCCATAGAAGAAGTAAATAAATAACTGGGATTAAAATATCTTTAGTCTTTTATTTGTCTCCATCCCTCACATCAAAGAAATCCCACGTCAGGATCGTTTTGCAAAGGGTTTTTTCTTATATCGAGATAAAGAGATAAGGAAGCAGATTTTTCTTTGATACATGAATTGTAAACCGTCGAATGCACCGGATATGTCTAGAGAAAGCAGCACAGCGTGTTGTTCCTGTCATCGGGTCTGTTCTATGACAGCTGCGAGATGCAGCAATGCGACGTCAACTAACTTTTCCTATCTAAATCCGCACTGCAGAGAATGGTGAAGGTTTTGGTTTTTAACTGGAAGCAGTGGCGGCTCGTCCATTAGAGTTACAGAGCTGCTGTCTCCCCTGAAATTATTTTCAAAGCTTGTATTTTCATTTTTTATTCTAATTGGCTTACTTTTCCACTTTAAAAGTTCAATGATCAACAAAAATGGCAAAAAAGTAATAAGAACGTAAAAGAAAGATTGAAAACCAATCAAGAATTAAGAGAGAAACAAACTAGAGCTGCATTGATTTTTGCCCCTCCTAAGGATCAGAATTCGCGCACTGAGCAACGCGGAGCTCTTAGACGGGAGAAAAAGAAATCCTTTCTTAGCTTGAGATTACATGAAATTGAGCTGATTGAGTCGTTTGGTACGACTTCCTCATTTCGCTTTTACTCCCAAATTTTACTCCATAGTGCAGTCATTATGTAGTTTTTTGAATCAAATTCTGGAATAGTTATAACTTTTTGCTCCCTTATGTTTTTTGAAGTGCTGATTACGAATGTGAAGTTTGCAACCAAAAATTTTTATTGGAATTTTAGTTGTAGCCAAAAAAAACATGAAAAGTTTTTTCCCAGTTTTCTGCTTATAAATCAAAAACTATCAATTTTAGCATATCATTATTATAAACCAAAATAATCAGCACAAAATTTCCTATAGCTTAGGTCTATACAACTTTTTCAGCACTGCTTGTTTCTGAGCTGACGAGCCTCCACTGAATGGAAGTTAAATCTTTGTTGAAGACGTTTTCCCAGGAATTGAACCAAACGTAGAGAGAACAACTATTGGTCGCTAAGATTTGATATTGTGCTCGACTTTGCCCTTCTTGTGAAACTGTATAGCAAGTCCAATTTTCAGCGTAACCGGAAAACATCTAAATATTCTACACAAATATTGAAGTTCTAAACAAATATTGAAGAAGTCTAAGATCAGATTGGGGAAGGAGTTGAAAACTCAGCTTTTACAGAAGTTCACCAATACTTTCGTATCCAGAAGATTTACCTTTTGTACTTTCTTGAGGATATTAACTATTTCTTGTTGACAGAACTTTTCTTCTTCTTGTTGGATTTATTGGGTTGTACTTGCACAGACTATTTTAGGATATTATATTTATAATATTTTTTCTCCGAATTCTATAGATGGTCTGTTTACACCGCTTCCCATAATTTGGAAGATGTCCGGGAATGGTTTGTAGTGACCTATAATGACTTTCGTAAGGTGTTTTTGTCTGGGAGCAAAGCTGTCTCCATGATACATGTTGAGCTCTTTTAACCGCTTTTTTGAACAGAGCTCTTTTTTCACACAAAACAGTTGTGTTTTAATTTCTATACTCTCTACACTTTTGAAAATGTCTCGTTAGGGCTTTTAATTCTTTTTCTTTATTTGGAGATATCTTCTCCACCAAGTTACAGCTGGCTTTATGCGACCTCCGTGAGACGTTTTAAATGTTGCAAATGAAATATTTTTACTAATTTATTATCTCCGTAACTTATCTCTTCTTCTATTCTTTCCATTCTCATATAGATGATATGGAGTGGTTACAGACCATTATTAAATAGGGCCAGCCTTGTCTGTTATTGAGTTCAAAAGTAGGTGGAGAATAACTGCTATTAAGTAAGAAAAGGTGTTTTTCTGCAATAAACTCCTGAGGTTACTTTCCTCTTGAATCTTCGTCTCTGTAACCCCATCGCTGAATGTGCGCATCAAAATATCCCCCATTCAAATATTCCTCGCCATTGAGGTATTCGACTGTTTTCGGAGACATTTTTTTGAAAAATAACTTATATATATTTTTTAATGTTATTTTTCAACTGCATATGTTTCAAAACTATGAAAATTTTGTAAGATTAAGCTTTCAAAATAATATATTTTTTAAAAAACTGAGAAATTTGAAGAAAAATGACTAAAATATTTGGCTTACGCTAACAGCCATAGACAAAATCATATTCTAAATATACATATATCCTTGTAGGAGTACATTTTTATTACGGTTATCTGTGTTATGCTCTAAAATCTTTCTTGTACTTCAAAATAGTTTTGAGATATAGCTGAACGTAGTTAATAAACTTGTAATTTTCATAAAAAATGCTTCTCGTTTATATTTAAACACTTAAAAAATTACTTGATTTTAAAATTGACCTTAGTTTTTAGAGGGAAAACATCAAGCATATTACATAAAACAATCTCAGAAAATTTCAAATCAATACTTGAATAACCTTTTGAGAAATCATTGTTACGGTCGACAGTTTTCCTCAAAAATATCATTTCTCAGAAAACGCATTTAAAGTTTTCATGCAACTTAAAATAATGCTTACAGTTCGGTAATAAAACAGCTGTAACTCTATTTGTAATTCACGTAGAGTAAAAAGTGAGACAGTTTTAGGAAGTTTATTAAACAGGCTACAAAATTAAATCATGATTTTTTTTATATATAATTTCATCAAAAACGACGATTTTAAACCAATCGGATACCTTAATATTTGCTGTTAAAAAGAAAAACAGACTAGTAGATAGGTGAAACTAAGCAAATGTGCTTATCAGTAGAATTATAGATTTGTATAAAATTTTGGACCCAATCCGTAAAGAGTTGACTAGACCATATGTCGGTTTGTATATTTGCGAGAATGATAAAAGGATGGTAATTAAAAAACAAACGACTTAGGCATGACATGACGCCACCCCACACCCCTGGTGCCTGTAGCCTCAAAGGTTATCTAACCAGTTGGGTGGGTGCAGGGTGGATGAGTACAACAATTTTCAACACAGGGCTCTGGGAACCCACGCTAATGCCATGCCCCGAACAACTTTAAATTTTTCCCTCCCCCATGGAAACGACTTATACAAATGAAATTTGGTATGTAGTATGTCAACAACATGGTACATCTATATCTAACCAATCACGTTGGAGCCAATTGATGGGAAGCAAGACTTACAACAACATACTCAGTTTTTTTCACTTACTATGTAGCACAAAACGCCCTATACTGTGTTAGTATACTAGAAAATCAAGAGAAGAACACTCCTGTCGGATTATGGACACGACGAGCGAATTTCTTTTGTTCCTTTTTTGCGCCTACTCTGCAATTATTGTCGAAGTTCATATTTCAACATTTTCACTTCACAGAATCGCATATAATAAGGAGGAAAGATGCAAATATCAACTCCTTGATATGAATATAGTAGACCTATGAACATATAGGGGAAAGAATATATTCCATAAATCTATTTTATTATAAAAATGTACTTTATATACAATGATTTCGTTTATACGAAAAAGGTTTTTGCTATTATATGCGTATCCGTTTAAATAAAAAAAAGTGTTACTTATTTTTATTTTAAAATATTCACTTACTGGTGACATTGTGAAAGATATGCTGTCCCTTTCAGTATCAAAATGCAGTGCCATGTCCCTGAAAGTTGCCAACAAGAACTGAAATGAAGCGAAAACGGTTATACATTTGCATTCCTACTCTTTCATACTATACCATTACAAAATACAGTGCACTCCCGATTATCCGGGTTAATATCCGGGAATAGAAAAACACGGATACAACAGAAAAACACGGATAATCCGAAAACTCCTTTTTATTAAAGAAAAAATCAATATCAGTAAAAAATATAAACATTACTTACATTTGCATGCTGTATAACACCAAACTAGGAATTTTCCTTTTAACATTTACTGCTTAAAAAATCTGTAATGCGTCTTTGCTTCAACTGTTTGTTCATCTCTTGTCGTATATCGACACATATTTTACGAACCGCAGTAATGTCACCGTAATCAAATCCTCTTTGTCCCATATAATCTAGCAAAGTTTCCACAGATTGTAGAGCAGCAGAATGAGAAATTGTATTTCTCTCATTTAGTACATCTTCTTCATCAGTACTAGCTGAATCTCTATTATCAAGTTTTTTAAGGATTTCTAACTTTTGTTTAGCATTTAAAACGTTTCGTTTTCGTTTCACATCACTCATTTTTACCAGTAAAAAAATTTCATGCTATTAACTGACGATAAACAAGACGCGAAAACTAAAGGGACACGTGCGAAAGTGAAAGAAGATGAAGAATTTAAAGAATAACGTGTCGGGGAGAAGCGTGGAGCTAGCAGGAAGTGGATGATTCATTTCTCGGAAAATTAGGGGTTGAACCGGTAGAGATTGCACGTGGAGGATTTTGGTTAGGTTAGGTTATATTAACGTCCCGTTTTGAAGCAACACGAGGGCTATTTAGGGACGGACCTCGTAATTTTGAACCGCGGTCAGATGACGAGGACGACACCTGAGTTGGCACCTCCTCTCCAAACTTCCGCGCCACACCAACGGGAGGACGTTTGGCCACTACGTATGATTTAGCGTGCAACAGGCCCCATACACGGCGGATCTTCAGTGGAATCGGGTTTCGAACCTGCGACCCTCCGGTCCCTAGGTCGAGACCTTACCACTAGGCCACCGCGGCCTGCACGTGGAGGAAGAAAAAAAATCTATTCTTTAACCTCCGCCGTCACGGCTCACTAGTTTCACGGAATGAATCTCTCGATCGAACATCAACATCGATTTTGCATGCATGATAAGAAAATGTTTCTCTTTAAATTTTTTTGTAAGTCCGGAATGAGCACGGATAATCCGCAAACCGGATAATCCGCGCACGGATAACGTAGAGTATACTGTACTTAAAATCTCAGTAAGAAATAAACTTTTTAAAATTACTGTTTCGCAAGTAAATGAAAAGTTGCGAACAAGAACTGAAAAGAAGCGAAAATCGGTTGTACATTTGTATTCCTACTCTTTCATTACAAAATACTTAAAACCTCGGTAAGAAATAAAATTTTTTAAATTACTGTTTCGCAAGTAAATGAATTGGTTTTAGTTAAAACAAATACTTCAGAAATAGCTGAACTAGATTTTTATAAAGCAGTGTGAATTGATTTACCGAACATTCGAAAGACAGAACGCCGCCCCATGTCCCCGCGCCTGACGCCATTAGCGTCCGGTGCGTACCGGTTGAGTGGACATGAGACACATTCGGAAGACAAAGGAATTTATGTTTATCGTTCAATAAAAACAATCACGAATAGGCCTTTAATTCCTTGGCCTTTCTTTTCAGAATAATTGTCTTCATACTGAATAACATACATATAATATAATTAGAAAATCCTAATTGAAAAAATAATAAAGTTAATTAGTCGTCTTACTCCAGGTCCATGTACAACTGCCTTTGGTAGGCCTGTTGTTCCAGATGTGTAGTTTATAAAGACTGGATGAGTGAAGGACACTTGTTCGAACTGCATCGGAGGAACAGATCCATCTCTTCCCAGTCCAAGCTCAAGGAACTTCTTCAAGAATATACTATACAAATTTTTAAAAAATATCTCACACATAAGCAAATGAAATATAGTAATTCCTGAATTATTTTTGGGGACAGCATTTTAAAAGAATACAAATGCAACAAAAATTTTGTTAAAGCAAAAATGAACGATTTGTATTTTAGATACAAGCGACTAGTTATGAGGACTCGTTATTAACTCAGTAGTTATAGTTTTTAAGAACAAGTCCTCAGTTTGCAAAAGCTTCTCAAAATGAAATTTTTAACTAGAAATACCTCCATATTTTGTTTTATGAACCACTGATTTTCTGTATGTAACAGAGACCATACGAAATCTACTGAAGTAAACGAGAAATATTTTCTACTAGGAAGTGATTTTAAATTCAGTATGAGTTGCCCATTGTTTTAAATACAAAACAAAACTGACAGAAAAAATACTAATACCTTACAAAAACTTTCGGGAAAGTTGTGAATTCACGCTTTATTTTCTTTTCTTCTGGCATTTTTGATTATCTAACCTTTCACAGATTCATTTCAACTGTAGGACTGTCATAAAATACGAGACAACCAATTCTTCCTACTTTAACTGCTTAACTTTTACACTTCAAAAACGTTCAGTATGCATTCATTAAGCAATTAATGAATGCATTAATTGTAATTAATCTGGTATTAGAGAATTACAATTAATGCATTCATTAATCATTATTCATTATTAATTTTACTCTAATACCAGTTTAAATAACTTTACTTAAGAAAAAATTCTCGAAACTGGTACTTTTATTTTGTTTATAAATTTTATTTTAAAAGCTTTAAAATTAAATTTCTTTAAGGATTAAATCCTTATTACGCCTCTGTCATGCATTCTTATTCTAAAGGTTTTGGAAAACTTTGGAACCAAAAATATGGATACTGGCCTATGAATTATAAACTTTGTTTCAATATTTTCTTAGACCAGAGGTTCTCAACCTGTGGGTACGTGACATCAAAGTTATCAATGGCGGAAACAAGACAACATGAAGGATTAAAAGCGCTAGTGAGTTTTGTTTCTCCGAGTGAATACGTGCTATTTAATAACTATAACACTCGAATAGTTGATTATTACGAAGTGTAATTTTTAGCTACCCTTATGACTTGAAACGAAATAGGTTTCATTTGATTTGGCATTGAACTAATATTATTGTGAAGATGGAATAAAATGTGAAATAAACAATAATTTCTGCAAATGTTATTAATTTGAGTCATTGCTAACTTCAGGTAACCTTAACATTATTGATAAAAACTTCTTTGCATACACGGATGGTTGGTGGGGGGGGGGAGTTGGATATCATAGTAGGGTACGCGAAAGCAAAAAGAATAATCAAGGGGTACGCGATGGAAAAAAGATTGGTAACCCTTGTCTTAGACCCTTTTTGTCTGAATTACAGCGTGTTAGCCGTTAGGCATAGATTCTACAGTCCAGAGAATACCAGGCATTGGGCAAACAAAGCTTTAGGGCCTCTAAACTTGATTGCACAGTACATTCCTGTCGAATATGCCTTCCCAACATTTCCCAAACTTTCACCATAGGGCTCAGATTTGGATTTTACCGTGGCAATGATAAATGTTGGAACTCAAATCATGCTCACAGAGCCTCTGTTGGTTGATTCCTGAGCGTAGGATGTCAACCATGGAAGACTTTTAAAAAGTGGAGTAAAACTGCAATATTGCGAGATAGACTTGATATAGAAGAAAGGTTATGTAATCCTGTATTCCAAAAACAGCCGGGGACCAGTACCAAATCAGCGGAAAACATCCCACACCATTATGCATACACCAATTTCTTGAACTGGACTGACAATGCAAGATGGTTTCATAGCTCCATGGAGCTCACGCCGCAATCTCTGCCAGATGATTACACACAT
The DNA here is from genome assembly GCA_013235015.1 of Araneus ventricosus. NCBI lineage: Eukaryota > Metazoa > Arthropoda > Arachnida > Araneae > Araneidae > Araneus > Araneus ventricosus. Next base: position 9,197 of record BGPR01023156.1, on the reverse strand, counting down.
ACACTCGCGCGCACGCACACATACACATGCAAACACACACACACACAAAAAATAAACCAAGAAACCTAGTAACATGATTCATCTGACCACGTCATTTTTTCTTCCAGTAATCAGATGTGCAGTCACGCCGTTCCCTTCACAACTCTGAAGACTAGCTTTAAAGCTCACAGAAGTGAGCTTGCAGAAGTAAGCAAGTCTAGGCATGCGACTGCCTATACCGATTCTCTGCAACTCCCTTCAAATTGTTAGGGTCCAAACTGCTTGATATACGTTTATGAAGTTTTCCATCAGCTTCTGGACAGCAGACCATAATTCTGCCAAACAACCCGTATGAGACACCGAAAATCACTGGCTGGATTCATGGCATTCGACCCATATACTTCCCAGATCAGGAATGTGCATTCTGTCTCCAACTGTTAAAGAAATTAGATATCTCACCTTCCGAGGAACCAGTGAATTGCTCAGTTCCGGCTATCGTGCTCCTTGCCAATTGGGCTTCCAACATAAGAGCTCTTTCAAATGGAGACATGTCTAGTTTTCTTCATTTTTCCCCCACTTAACTTTGAATATATTCCAATAGCTATCATATCTCAGTAATACGGTCACGTGAAACTCACATGCCCCTTGCTATTTTACATAATTTCCACTATTTTCTACATTGGCGTAAAGATTTCATGTGTTTTTAATTCATTGACCAGTCCTGTATTCATTTTATTACCAGTTATTTCTGTTTACTACCCCTTTTCGAATGTTTCGAGATTTTCTTTTAAATTTCATGGAAATTTCATTTTAAATTTAAACATGACTTTCTTTAATTAGAGAAATGAATTGCTTTTAACTATTTATTGATGCAAAGATAAAACAAATTTAATATTGCTTATTATTTTTCTTAATTTCAATATATTTTTAAAGTTTTTAAGGAATAAAGAAAATCGATGCAAATTTTAAAATTTGTTTATCTTATTTATCACTAAATTAATTATAAATATGAAATTTAAACAGGTCAGTAATTTTTGTAATAATGTTTTCATTTAAAATATGTTTATTATTACATAAATTAAAAATACCTGTTTTTAATGTCACTAATGTCCCTAGAATGCGAATCGTCTTTAGATTCCACAATAATTACTTTTTCTAAGGATTTCAAACCTAAAAAATAAAGTATATTATAAAACATTGAGAGCTACATAAATTAGAAATTCATATTTGCGTAGAAAAATATTTCAAACATTTTCTCTCTCTTACGCATGCTCACCAATAAAAAATAATAAATATTAACTTTATTAGGAAAATCAGATAGTTTAAATAATTTTTTTTGCCTATTTTTCAGAAGATAATCAGAAGGTGCAAAATAATCCAAAAATTCACGAAAAATTAAAAAAAAAATATTTACCAAATATTCATTTTTTCCTCAGCATCTCGAAGAAGGTTTTCAATTATTTTTCTGTTAGTGATTGTTTGTTATTCCTGTTTATAATAAAAATTTCAACTAATCTGTTGAAGGCAGAAAAAAGTTAAGTCATAAAAAATATAAAATATTTAAACTGAAAAATTTGTTTATTGATTTTTATATCACTGATATATCATTGACCGTTCTTAAAAAAAACCTATGTTGATCACCAATGTATAGATGATTGCTTCTTAATTAATTTTGAATTGCTTGGAACACCTATTTAGAGAAAACTTTCAACCAATACTGATTGTTTATTTATAGTTTCAGACTTATTATGCAAGCCAAAGAAAACTAACTTTGATCTTCCGCTTTTGGGAGAGATATAACATATACCTTTTACCTCAAATTGACTTATAATACAACATTCTGCTATTAATTTGATAGTTATAACATGCATATAGCTATAGCGTGTCTTACAAAATAACGGGAATCAAAAATGGGAATCTGTTACAGAAGATTGATCTAACGTTCAATGAGAATCCAAATATATTCATAGCCCAATTATATTTGCAATCCAAATACATTCATAGTCCAATTACGTTTGCAATCCAAATACATTCATAGTCCAATTACACTTGCAATCCAAATACATTCATGTTCCAATTACATTTGCAGTCCAAATACATTCATAGTCCAATTACATTTGCAGTCCAAATACATTCATAGTCCAATTACATTTGCAATCCAAATACAAGCATAATTCGAATGCATTCATAGTCCACATATAACCGCAGTGCGCATATAAATCAGATTTGGTGAAATCGCATCCCGCTCCATTTTCCTATTTGATTTTGATATGAGTTAATGCTGAAGTACCTATTTTCAGAATATCTAGATCTTTAGGATATGTGTTCGTTAAGTTTGTTACAAAATGAAACATAGCCGTATTGAAATTTCAAATAGAATGAAAATTAATAATTATGAAAGTATGTATACGTATATTTGTATTGTTAAGAAAACGAAGTTAGCTTAATAAAAATTTTTACCCTTAAGAAAACTCTATGTTCGTAATGGAATAAACTCTAGTTTCTGAATTGTCCTAAAGTACGATGAACCCATACTAACTGTCCTTGTATAAGTAGCTCAATTCTAAACAAATGGAATGTATAAAAATATCTTTATTGGAAGAAAGTTTTTATGAGCTACAGTGGCGGATTTTCACAATACGAGGCCCCGGGAGCAAAACTGTTTTGAGGGGCTTATCTTACTCAATGTTGTAAATTCGCAGTCGGCTTAACGTTGAGATGTATGTCGAATTAATTTTGAGGCCCCCTCAGAGTCTTTAGGTACGAGACGACCGCCTCTAGCATCTGTGCGAAAAACCGCCGCTGATGAGCTAACTTTTCAGTTTAAATCATTGAGCCTTTTTCTCACGAGCCAAACAGGCCCTCCACAATGACTAATCTGACTACAAGTGGTTAAAGACGGCTAAAGATGTTGGAGCGCCAAATCTAGCCGTTGGAACATCCCGAGTACCTACAAATAATAGCAAGGAATAAATTCTTATTTTTCAGTGAGGAAAGGTTTCACCGTTCCTAGATGCAAATTTCCATCCATTAATTCAGTTTTTATTGGCATGTATTCTTCTTCCATGGAATTAAGGAAATAGAAAGAATTGTGAGAAATCAAAACCAACAGCTTCGTTTGCAATGAAATAAATAAAAACATTTATCTTTTACAGACAAATCCATCGCAATGTGAGGTTGCTTTTTATTTTATTGGAATTATATTAAAATTTCACTATTGTCATTTCGAAATTTCTATTTCTGAATCCTTCTTTTAGATTTATACTATCTGTTCCCAATCAGTGGCACAAGGTCTCAATATAATCAATGACTCAAGGTCAGCACTTATGGCATTAAATTCTGTACAAGAAGCCAGGGAGATAATCAACGATATAAAAGAAGATATTAAAGAATAGAAGGGGAAAATAACCATGACTTGGATTAGAGCAAACATGGGGAATCAACGTGCTGATCAAGTAGCCAGGGAGGTAGCATTGATCTCAGATGAGACAATTAGTTTTGCTCCCTCTAGAAACCAGATAAGAAATGAAGAAAATAAAATTATAAAGGAACTGTGGCAAAATCGGTGGAATGAAATATATAATTCGCGATGGACCAAAAACTTAATAGATAAAGTTAACGTGGATAGATTATATGTGATTCCTACATAAATCAAATTTTTACGGCGCATAGAGTTTTTAGAGAACATCAGGCTAGATTCTTCGTAAAAACGTCGCTATGTTTATGCCGCCAAAAAACGGGAACTATGCTCCACGTAAATAAAGAGTGCAAATTTGGACCTCATTCAGAAGTGACTGGCCTAGTGGATGGTAATCAATGAGCTTAAATGGCTTGATAAATAATGCCGATATTCGTGTCCCATTGCGAGGACTTCTTCACGAACTTTTTATTAAAATATTAGACTTTCTGTCCTTCAGTGAAACTGTTCATTCCCATCTCTGAAAATTGTAAAACAAGTATTGTTTAATCTGGAGTAAGAAGTAATACATTTTTCCCTCACACACTAAGCCAGGGCAGGGTAATGTGTGTATATAATTATATACAGGATTCCCACTTACATCCGTTACACCCCTCCCCCCCTTAACATACCGATCTGAGGCCATAAAGTTGATATCTATATATAGTAAAAAGGCTATGCCATACTCGATGAGACAACTTACAACGCCATCTATCGGGAAATTTTGGAATTAGCGGTCCTATCTCGTAAACGGTGAAAGATACGAGAAAAATGTCAGTTAGAAACTTGTTGAGCACTCTCGATTTAGTACGAAAAGATACCTTGCGGACATTAATACTAAAAATAGAATGTAAAGGGAACATTTGTTTGATTGTGATTTTCAACATTATAGCGTCGTGAAACGCGAGCGGAACGAGAAAAGACCACCTTATGGACTAAATACAGGCCTTTGTTGTGGTGCAGGTGAACGCACGCGATTTGCATTTAGGTGGTCCCCACCGGTTGCGTGTTTTACTGAATGTCTCTAAAAACCATGAAAATTTTCTGCTGATCTTGCAAAATCGTTTCCCCAAACACACAGCTCAACTCAACCATGTGTGGTATAAAAATCACATGGATTTCATGTATTATGCAAATGAGGATGGAACGTCATGCCTGTTCACCAGAGACTACTACTATAAATAGCATGTTTCTGCTGGGTTGTACGTTAAAGCTGAAGGTTGTGGCAAAATTTGGCATTAACGAGTATTGCGAGATGTTGTTAATTTACGGTGAATGTAGGCGTAAGGCAGAATCAGCTGCAGGGCTGATTCAACATTTTCCTGAAGACCATCTTAAAAGTTGCAAAACGTTTAAGGGAGACGGGCTGAGTGACCAGCCGACCTCGAGTTCGTAGACATCGTGATGTAGGACACAAAGTGAAACCTGAAGATGTGTTAGCATACGCTCTCACTCATCTTCAGAGCAGCATAAAAGTGATCAGTGAAAATTGTGGCCTCTCAAAAAGCCGCGTTTGGACAATCCTGGGTGAATCAGGTGCTCATCCATACCAATCCACACCTGTGCAGGCCAGTCTGAATTGGACCAGTTGCGCCATTCCCACGACGCGTATCTTGGCAAATTTACTCCGCGCCGTCTGGCCAGTGAACCGCTTTTCGTCAAACCTCTCAACACTCTACAGATGAGCACGGTTTTCGAGAATTTCCCTTCGCTCTGTTTTGCACCAAGCGCGTGCTGGGGCCCCGAGATGAAAAAGGCCCGGACGGTATCATTTCATTAATATTTAATAGTAAACATTTCATCGAATTTTATGAGCTCTGCTCTCCAAAAGGGAAACAAAATTTCATGAAAATTCGAAATAATTTGTGTACTGACGTTTAGTGTTACATTTATAGTTTTATTAATTACAACGCAGATCTTTTCGTTTAATTTGAAAATAATTTTTTCGAAATGTGAAAAATATTTGCTTCTTTAAATTTATATTCAACAGAAAGAGTATATGTGTTAGTCAGTGTTCTATTCGCATTTGTTATATTTGCAAAGATTGTGACTACCAATTTATTTTCTTATATTTAATTCAATGAAAATAGGATATGGCGTACAAGAAATGAAATTTTTGTTATAACAACGCATCTGAAGCGTTGCTTTTAAAGCACACACACACACATGCCCTATTTAATATCCAACACAAAATAACAAGAAATTAATAGTCTATTTAAATCTTATAATTCCAACAACTGACCGTTTTTTGTTGACAATATATTTTTAAATATTTATTATCTTAAAAAATATGTTCTTAAAATGAATTTCTGTATTTCTCGATTTCTTGCGTTTTTAAACTAAAATAAAAATGTTAATTATCTGTTAACTACACAACTTTTGAAAAACAATTAAAGAGTTTGATTGAATATCTAAGTTTAATGGAATTAATTTAAAATTTAATAAATAGGCTCCAGTTTTGCGCTATTTAAACCAATATTTACAAAGTTTTGTACAATTGTATATAAAACTTCTACAAAATCTTATAACTATTTTCCATTGTGAAAGGTGGATTTTTCTCTTCTTGATTGCAATTTCTGCCGAGCTTCAGGATGATATTTTCAGAGTATTATGAAATCAGCTTTAGTTTCATTAAATATGATTCAAATTAATAAAGATAATTAATTAAAAGGATTTTTTTCTCATATTTCTTGGAGACAAGTTTCTTTAATTTTGAAATTCCTTTCTGAAATAACGGTAATTTATTTTCCTCATATTTTTTTTTTGATGCTTTTCAGACATGCTTCTGAAAATATATATTCAATTGTTGAACTATTATCTTCAACAAATAAAGTGGAATTTCTTTCCTTTATCAGATCGTAGGGTACAAAAAATTCTTATCCTCTCGGTGTATGGCTCTTAAACCTGTTGCTACAATTGTTTCCCGTGACTTTTTAATCCATCGGTTTTGTTTTTATTTAGAATCCTTGAAGGTTGTTGTTCACGAAACCATATTAACTTCTGAATGTTTAAAAAAAGGATATATTTTCCGAGTCCCTTTAAAAATAAAGATGTATCAGGAATTTAATACAAAACTTCTACAAAATCTTATAACTATTTTATATTGTGAAAGGCAGATATTTTTCTTCTTAATTGCAATAATAATCGGTTATGAGGGTATTATGAGATCAGCTTTATTTTCAATAGATATGTTGCCGTTTATCCATAGATCAGTAATTTGTAATCAGAAATTTATTCTTATTTCTTGGTGTACCATTTCTTTAATTTTTTAAATTTTTTTCTGAAATAGAGGTAATTTATTTTCCTCATATTTGTCTTCGATGTATTTTAGATATGCTACTGCAACTATATTTTAATTAACTGTCACCTTCAAAAAATAAAGTGGAGGATCTTTTTTCGATCGATGCGTAGCTTGCTGAAACTTCGTAGTTTCGCGACTTATGACTTTTCACCCAAATATTATTATTGTTTTTCGGAAATTTTTGTATCCTTCTGTATTATATTCCTTCAGTGCATTTTTAGTTTGCTGTTAACGAAGCCATATTAACTCATGAATGTTGTAAAAACTACGCATTTTTGGAATCCCTTTATAAATAAAGATGGATCAGAGATTTTATACAAAACTTCTTCAAAATCTTACAAATATTTTCCATTGTGAAAGATAGATTTTTTTCTTTATTTCATAATAGTCGAGTTCCAGGTTGATATTATAAGGATATTATGAAATCAGCTTTATTTTCAATAGATATCTTGCCGTTTTGTCATAGATCACAATGATTTATTCAGAAATTTATTCTTATTTCTTGGTAAACCTACTCAGTAATATAGTCGTGTATACTATTCCAGTATATTGCATATTATTGCATTATATTTCAGTATACTGTATGCAAGCCATAATCCCTACATTTCAGATATCCGAACTAATCACTGTCTAAAGTCATTAAAGTAATTTTGCTTTATTAATTTAATTTAAATAAACACACACCCATTGGCTTATATTATTTTTAGATTTTTGTATTTGGTTATTTTAATCACTGAATGATGAAAATGGTTTAAAGAGTAAAGAATTGAAATGAAGATTTGGGATTCGTTTCATTGAACAAGAAAAAAACTCTACACATCATGACTCCAGATCAGAAGGTTGCGTGTTCACATCACGTCCGGGTCACCACTTTGGCAGTACGTGTATTGGAACCTTTGGGTTCGGAGTCGAACATCCTAACCACTAGACAAAGGGAAATCCCCGATGTCCGGAGGTGGATATTGGCTTATATACATCAGAATAAGATGGTGTAGCACGGTGCGCCACATAAACATAATAATGGCTTATTAAAAGTAACACTTTGTGAACGACAATACGTTTCATCACATCATAAAATTACGACAGATCATAAGACTATCGTCATAATTTTTATGATTATGATGATAGTTATTATTAATTAATTTTAATGTAATATTTAATTAATTTTTTAATTAAGGCAGTTGAGCGTGTGTGTATTTAGATATTGATATTGACCAGGGATTTCGATCCTGTAAGGATTTTGCCTTATGAGAGTTAGGGTTATTTCCGTATACCACCTAACATATTTGGGGACTATATCAAGTAATCTTGCCTTCCTTCATTACGAAAACAAATGCATTTGATATACTAAGACGATAAATCGGAAATCTCAGAAAGATATATTTATCTCCATACCTAAGTCTATCTGCCTCAAATAAACTCTAGTAGATAGCATGCAGTGTCAGATAATAAATTACTTCTAGATCGTCTGTATCAAATTCTGGAATGAATTCTGGACTATTTTCAGCTATTTCAAATTAATTTAATGGACGGCCATAAGAATCAAGATTTCTATTTTTTTTTTATTCCGATCTTGCAGACCAGATGAGATGCAGATGGTTCTCTCATTTTTTCTGTCATTTTTCGCATGGAAAAAAAAGTACGTGTGAGATTATTTTTGAGATCTATATTTAATAATTAAGCTCACATCTCTTTTAAAACAGGCATCACTTACTAGTTTACAATTCAAATGAAAATATCTAAAAAGATATTTGTTAAAAAATGCAGGCTCAGCTATTAAATGAGATTTTGATACTGCCTTCACAATTTGAAATTCATTCTTACATGAGACCTTTCGATCGAAAATGAAGTACAGTAGAACCCCGCTTTTATTTTATTTCCCGATTTTATTTTCGAAAATTATATGTAATTGAAAAGATTACATGAAAAGATTTGTTTTTTAGTGAGCATACACTATGTTTCCGTTTATTTGACATAATTGAAATGCTTAAAATATGAATTAAAATTAAATAATAAACTTAACGCGATCCACAGAAAACAAGTGATTTCGATTTTACAGAAGATAATGACGTGTCAGGAAGAAGCGTGTTCGCACGAGAATGAGCTAGCAGGAAATAGATGGTTCATTTCTCGAAAAATTAGGGGTTGAACCGGTAGAGACTGCACGTGGAGGAAGAAAGAAAGAATCTATTCTTAAGCCTCTGCCGTCACGGCTCACTAGTTTCACTGATTGAATCTTTTCTTGAGTTCGCCGTAAGATAATGTCACTTCATACAGGAGCACATCCATTACTCTAATGAAAAGGGGATACATATTCTCTTTCTATTGCTTTTCAATAAAAAAAATTCAAAAGGTAATAGTACTGAGTACTTATAACTCATATTTTTTTAGCAAACATCTTTTTCTTTTCTATTTTTATCGGAATTTCGGGTAATCCGAATTTTTTATAATCCGAACATG
>BGPR01023155.1:0-24554 GCA_013235015.1 Araneus ventricosus | reverse complement strand
CATGTTCGGATTATAAAAAATTCGGATTACCCGAAATTCCGATAAAAATAGAAAAGAAAAAGATGTTTGCTAAAAAAATATGAGTTATAAGTACTCAGTACTATTACCTTTTGAATTTTTTTTATTGAAAAGCAATAGAAAGAGAATATGTATCCCCTTTTCATTAGAGTAATGGATGTGCTCCTGTATGAAGTGACATTATCTTACGGCGAACTCAAGAAAAGATTCAATCAGTGAAACTAGTGAGCCGTGACGGCAGAGGCTTAAGAATAGATTCTTTCTTTCTTCCTCCACGTGCAGTCTCTACCGGTTCAACCCCTAATTTTTCGAGAAATGAACCATCTATTTCCTGCTAGCTCATTCTCGTGCGAACACGCTTCTTCCTGACACGTCATTATCTTCTGTAAAATCGAAATCACTTGTTTTCTGTGGATCGCGTTAAGTTTATTATTTAATTTTAATTCATATTTTAAGCATTTCAATTATGTCAAATAAACGGAAACATAGTGTATGCTCACTAAAAAACAAATCTTTTCATGTAATCTTTTCAATTACATATAATTTTCGAAAATAAAATCGGGAAATAAAATAAAAGCGGGGTTCTACTGTACTTCATTTTCGATCGAAAGGTCTCATGTAAGAATGAATTTCAAATTGTGAAGGCAGTATCAAAATCTCATTTAATAGCTGAGCCTGCATTTTTTAACAAATATCTTTTTAGATATTTTCATTTGAATTGTAAACTAGTAAGTGATGCCTGTTTTAAAAGAGATGTGAGCTTAATTATTAAATATAGATCTCAAAAATAATCTCACACGTACTTTTTTTTCCATGCGAAAAATGACAGAAAAAATGAGAGAACCATCTGCATCTCATCTGGTCTGCAAGATCGGAATAAAAAAAAAATAGAAATCTTGATTCTTATGGCCGTCCATTAAATTAATTTGAAATAGCTGAAAATAGTCCAGAATTCATTCCAGAATTTGATACAGACGATCTAGAAGTAATTTATTATCTGACACTGCATGCTATCTACTAGAGTTTATTTGAGGCAGATAGACTTAGGTATGGAGATAAATATATCTTTCTGAGATTTCCGATTTATCGTCTTAGTATATCAAATGCATTTGTTTTCGTAATGAAGGAAGGCAAGATTACTTGATATAGTCCCCAAATATGTTAGGTGGTATACGGAAATAACCCTAACTCTCATAAGGCAAAATCCTTACAGGATCGAAATCCCTGGTCAATATCAATATCTAAATACACACACGCTCAACTGCCTTAATTAAAAAATTAATTAAATATTACATTAAAATTAATTAATAATAACTATCATCATAATCATAAAAATTATGACGATAGTCTTATGATCTGTCGTAATTTTATGATGTGATGAAACGTATTGTCGTTCACAAAGTGTTACTTTTAATAAGCCATTATTATGTTTATGTGGCGCACCGTGCTACACCATCTTATTCTGATGTATATAAGCCAATATCCACCTCCGGACATCGGGGATTTCCCTTTGTCTAGTGGTTAGGATGTTCGACTCCGAACCCAAAGGTTCCAATACACGTACTGCCAAAGTGGTGACCCGGACGTGATGTGAACACGCAACCTTCTGATCTGGAGTCATGATGTGTAGAGTTTTTTTCTTGTTCAATGAAACGAATCCCAAATCTTCATTTCAATTCTTTACTCTTTAAACCATTTTCATCATTCAGTGATTAAAATAACCAAATACAAAAATCTAAAAATAATATAAGCCAATGGGTGTGTGTTTATTTAAATTAAATTAATAAAGCAAAATTACTTTAATGACTTTAGACAGTGATTAGTTCGGATATCTGAAATGTAGGGATTATGGCTTGCATACAGTATACTGAAATATAATGCAATAATATGCAATATACTGGAATAGTATACACGACTATATTACTGAGTAGGTTTACCAAGAAATAAGAATAAATTTCTGAATAAATCATTGTGATCTATGACAAAACGGCAAGATATCTATTGAAAATAAAGCTGATTTCATAATATCCTTATAATATCAACCTGGAACTCGACTATTATGAAATAAAGAAAAAAATCTATCTTTCACAATGGAAAATATTTGTAAGATTTTGAAGAAGTTTTGTATAAAATCTCTGATCCATCTTTATTTATAAAGGGATTCCAAAAATGCGTAGTTTTTACAACATTCATGAGTTAATATGGCTTCGTTAACAGCAAACTAAAAATGCACTGAAGGAATATAATACAGAAGGATACAAAAATTTCCGAAAAACAATAATAATATTTGGGTGAAAAGTCATAAGTCGCGAAACTACGAAGTTTCAGCAAGCTACGCATCGATCGAAAAAAGATCCTCCACTTTATTTTTTGAAGGTGACAGTTAATTAAAATATAGTTGCAGTAGCATATCTAAAATACATCGAAGACAAATATGAGGAAAATAAATTACCTCTATTTCAGAAAAAAATTTAAAAAATTAAAGAAATGGTACACCAAGAAATAAGAATAAATTTCTGATTACAAATTACTGATCTATGGATAAACGGCAACATATCTATTGAAAATAAAGCTGATCTCATAATACCCTCATAACCGATTATTATTGCAATTAAGAAGAAAAATATCTGCCTTTCACAATATAAAATAGTTATAAGATTTTGTAGAAGTTTTGTATTAAATTCCTGATACATCTTTATTTTTAAAGGGACTCGGAAAATATATCCTTTTTTTAAACATTCAGAAGTTAATATGGTTTCGTGAACAACAACCTTCAAGGATTCTAAATAAAAACAAAACCGATGGATTAAAAAGTCACGGGAAACAATTGTAGCAACAGGTTTAAGAGCCATACACCGAGAGGATAAGAATTTTTTGTACCCTACGATCTGATAAAGGAAAGAAATTCCACTTTATTTGTTGAAGATAATAGTTCAACAATTGAATATATATTTTCAGAAGCATGTCTGAAAAGCATCAAAAAAAAAATATGAGGAAAATAAATTACCGTTATTTCAGAAAGGAATTTCAAAATTAAAGAAACTTGTCTCCAAGAAATATGAGAAAAAAATCCTTTTAATTAATTATCTTTATTAATTTGAATCATATTTAATGAAACTAAAGCTGATTTCATAATACTCTGAAAATATCATCCTGAAGCTCGGCAGAAATTGCAATCAAGAAGAGAAAAATCCACCTTTCACAATGGAAAATAGTTATAAGATTTTGTAGAAGTTTTATATACAATTGTACAAAACTTTGTAAATATTGGTTTAAATAGCGCAAAACTGGAGCCTATTTATTAAATTTTAAATTAATTCCATTAAACTTAGATATTCAATCAAACTCTTTAATTGTTTTTCAAAAGTTGTGTAGTTAACAGATAATTAACATTTTTATTTTAGTTTAAAAACGCAAGAAATCGAGAAATACAGAAATTCATTTTAAGAACATATTTTTTAAGATAATAAATATTTAAAAATATATTGTCAACAAAAAACGGTCAGTTGTTGGAATTATAAGATTTAAATAGACTATTAATTTCTTGTTATTTTGTGTTGGATATTAAATAGGGCATGTGTGTGTGTGTGCTTTAAAAGCAACGCTTCAGATGCGTTGTTATAACAAAAATTTCATTTCTTGTACGCCATATCCTATTTTCATTGAATTAAATATAAGAAAATAAATTGGTAGTCACAATCTTTGCAAATATAACAAATGCGAATAGAACACTGACTAACACATATACTCTTTCTGTTGAATATAAATTTAAAGAAGCAAATATTTTTCACATTTCGAAAAAATTATTTTCAAATTAAACGAAAAGATCTGCGTTGTAATTAATAAAACTATAAATGTAACACTAAACGTCAGTACACAAATTATTTCGAATTTTCATGAAATTTTGTTTCCCTTTTGGAGAGCAGAGCTCATAAAATTCGATGAAATGTTTACTATTAAATATTAATGAAATGATACCGTCCGGGCCTTTTTCATCTCGGGGCCCCAGCACGCGCTTGGTGCAAAACAGAGCGAAGGGAAATTCTCGAAAACCGTGCTCATCTGTAGAGTGTTGAGAGGTTTGACGAAAAGCGGTTCACTGGCCAGACGGCGCGGAGTAAATTTGCCAAGATACGCGTCGTGGGAATGGCGCAACTGGTCCAATTCAGACTGGCCTGCACAGGTGTGGATTGGTATGGATGAGCACCTGATTCACCCAGGATTGTCCAAACGCGGCTTTTTGAGAGGCCACAATTTTCACTGATCACTTTTATGCTGCTCTGAAGATGAGTGAGAGCGTATGCTAACACATCTTCAGGTTTCACTTTGTGTCCTACATCACGATGTCTACGAACTCGAGGTCGGCTGGTCACTCAGCCCGTCTCCCTTAAACGTTTTGCAACTTTTAAGATGGTCTTCAGGAAAATGTTGAATCAGCCCTGCAGCTGATTCTGCCTTACGCCTACATTCACCGTAAATTAACAACATCTCGCAATACTCGTTAATGCCAAATTTTGCCACAACCTTCAGCTTTAACGTACAACCCAGCAGAAACATGCTATTTATAGTAGTAGTCTCTGGTGAACAGGCATGACGTTCCATCCTCATTTGCATAATACATGAAATCCATGTGATTTTTATACCACACATGGTTGAGTTGAGCTGTGTGTTTGGGGAAACGATTTTGCAAGATCAGCAGAAAATTTTCATGGTTTTTAGAGACATTCAGTAAAACACGCAACCGGTGGGGACCACCTAAATGCAAATCGCGTGCGTTCACCTGCACCACAACAAAGGCCTGTATTTAGTCCATAAGGTGGTCTTTTCTCGTTCCGCTCGCGTTTCACGACGCTATAATGTTGAAAATCACAATCAAACAAATGTTCCCTTTACATTCTATTTTTAGTATTAATGTCCGCAAGGTATCTTTTCGTACTAAATCGAGAGTGCTCAACAAGTTTCTAACTGACATTTTTCTCGTATCTTTCACCGTTTACGAGATAGGACCGCTAATTCCAAAATTTCCCGATAGATGGCGTTGTAAGTTGTCTCATCGAGTATGGCATAGCCTTTTTACTATATATAGATATCAACTTTATGGCCTCAGATCGGTATGTTAAGGGGGGGAGGGGTGTAACGGATGTAAGTGGGAATCCTGTATATAATTATATACACACATTACCCTGCCCTGGCTTAGTGTGTGAGGGAAAAATGTATTACTTCTTACTCCAGATTAAACAATACTTGTTTTACAATTTTCAGAGATGGGAATGAACAGTTTCACTGAAGGACAGAAAGTCTAATATTTTAATAAAAAGTTCGTGAAGAAGTCCTCGCAATGGGACACGAATATCGGCATTATTTATCAAGCCATTTAAGCTCATTGATTACCATCCACTAGGCCAGTCACTTCTGAATGAGGTCCAAATTTGCACTCTTTATTTACGTGGAGCATAGTTCCCGTTTTTTGGCGGCATAAACATAGCGACGTTTTTACGAAGAATCTAGCCTGATGTTCTCTAAAAACTCTATGCGCCGTAAAAATTTGATTTATGTAGGAATCACATATAATCTATCCACGTTAACTTTATCTATTAAGTTTTTGGTCCATCGCGAATTATATATTTCATTCCACCGATTTTGCCACAGTTCCTTTATAATTTTATTTTCTTCATTTCTTATCTGGTTTCTAGAGGGAGCAAAACTAATTGTCTCATCTGAGATCAATGCTACCTCCCTGGCTACTTGATCAGCACGTTGATTCCCCATGTTTGCTCTAATCCAAGTCATGGTTATTTTCCCCTTCTATTCTTTAATATCTTCTTTTATATCGTTGATTATCTCCCTGGCTTCTTGTACAGAATTTAATGCCATAAGTGCTGACCTTGAGTCATTGATTATATTGAGACCTTGTGCCACTGATTGGGAACAGATAGTATAAATCTAAAAGAAGGATTCAGAAATAGAAATTTCGAAATGACA
The DNA here is from genome assembly GCA_013235015.1 of Araneus ventricosus. Classification (NCBI taxonomy): domain Eukaryota; kingdom Metazoa; phylum Arthropoda; class Arachnida; order Araneae; family Araneidae; genus Araneus; species Araneus ventricosus. The sequence goes on along the minus strand of BGPR01023155.1, from coordinate 18,554 downwards.
ATAGTGAAATTTTAATATAATTCCAATAAAATAAAAAGCAACCTCACATTGCGATGGATTTGTCTGTAAAAGATAAATGTTTTTATTTATTTCATTGCAAACGAAGCTGTTGGTTTTGATTTCTCACAATTCTTTCTATTTCCTTAATTCCATGGAAGAAGAATACATGCCAATAAAAACTGAATTAATGGATGGAAATTTGCATCTAGGAACGGTGAAACCTTTCCTCACTGAAAAATAAGAATTTATTCCTTGCTATTATTTGTAGGTACTCGGGATGTTCCAACGGCTAGATTTGGCGCTCCAACATCTTTAGCCGTCTTTAACCACTTGTAGTCAGATTAGTCATTGTGGAGGGCCTGTTTGGCTCGTGAGAAAAAGGCTCAATGATTTAAACTGAAAAGTTAGCTCATCAGCGGCGGTTTTTCGCACAGATGCTAGAGGCGGTCGTCTCGTACCTAAAGACTCTGAGGGGGCCTCAAAATTAATTCGACATACATCTCAACGTTAAGCCGACTGCGAATTTACAACATTGAGTAAGATAAGCCCCTCAAAACAGTTTTGCTCCCGGGGCCTCGTATTGTGAAAATCCGCCACTGTAGCTCATAAAAACTTTCTTCCAATAAAGATATTTTTATACATTCCATTTGTTTAGAATTGAGCTACTTATACAAGGACAGTTAGTATGGGTTCATCGTACTTTAGGACAATTCAGAAACTAGAGTTTATTCCATTACGAACATAGAGTTTTCTTAAGGGTAAAAATTTTTATTAAGCTAACTTCGTTTTCTTAACAATACAAATATACGTATACATACTTTCATAATTATTAATTTTCATTCTATTTGAAATTTCAATACGGCTATGTTTCATTTTGTAACAAACTTAACGAACACATATCCTAAAGATCTAGATATTCTGAAAATAGGTACTTCAGCATTAACTCATATCAAAATCAAATAGGAAAATGGAGCGGGATGCGATTTCACCAAATCTGATTTATATGCGCACTGCGGTTATATGTGGACTATGAATGCATTCGAATTATGCTTGTATTTGGATTGCAAATGTAATTGGACTATGAATGTATTTGGACTGCAAATGTAATTGGACTATGAATGTATTTGGACTGCAAATGTAATTGGAACATGAATGTATTTGGATTGCAAGTGTAATTGGACTATGAATGTATTTGGATTGCAAACGTAATTGGACTATGAATGTATTTGGATTGCAAATATAATTGGGCTATGAATATATTTGGATTCTCATTGAACGTTAGATCAATCTTCTGTAACAGATTCCCATTTTTGATTCCCGTTATTTTGTAAGACACGCTATAGCTATATGCATGTTATAACTATCAAATTAATAGCAGAATGTTGTATTATAAGTCAATTTGAGGTAAAAGGTATATGTTATATCTCTCCCAAAAGCGGAAGATCAAAGTTAGTTTTCTTTGGCTTGCATAATAAGTCTGAAACTATAAATAAACAATCAGTATTGGTTGAAAGTTTTCTCTAAATAGGTGTTCCAAGCAATTCAAAATTAATTAAGAAGCAATCATCTATACATTGGTGATCAACATAGGTTTTTTTTAAGAACGGTCAATGATATATCAGTGATATAAAAATCAATAAACAAATTTTTCAGTTTAAATATTTTATATTTTTTATGACTTAACTTTTTTCTGCCTTCAACAGATTAGTTGAAATTTTTATTATAAACAGGAATAACAAACAATCACTAACAGAAAAATAATTGAAAACCTTCTTCGAGATGCTGAGGAAAAAATGAATATTTGGTAAATATTTTTTTTTTAATTTTTCGTGAATTTTTGGATTATTTTGCACCTTCTGATTATCTTCTGAAAAATAGGCAAAAAAAATTATTTAAACTATCTGATTTTCCTAATAAAGTTAATATTTATTATTTTTTATTGGTGAGCATGCGTAAGAGAGAGAAAATGTTTGAAATATTTTTCTACGCAAATATGAATTTCTAATTTATGTAGCTCTCAATGTTTTATAATATACTTTATTTTTTAGGTTTGAAATCCTTAGAAAAAGTAATTATTGTGGAATCTAAAGACGATTCGCATTCTAGGGACATTAGTGACATTAAAAACAGGTATTTTTAATTTATGTAATAATAAACATATTTTAAATGAAAACATTATTACAAAAATTACTGACCTGTTTAAATTTCATATTTATAATTAATTTAGTGATAAATAAGATAAACAAATTTTAAAATTTGCATCGATTTTCTTTATTCCTTAAAAACTTTAAAAATATATTGAAATTAAGAAAAATAATAAGCAATATTAAATTTGTTTTATCTTTGCATCAATAAATAGTTAAAAGCAATTCATTTCTCTAATTAAAGAAAGTCATGTTTAAATTTAAAATGAAATTTCCATGAAATTTAAAAGAAAATCTCGAAACATTCGAAAAGGGGTAGTAAACAGAAATAACTGGTAATAAAATGAATACAGGACTGGTCAATGAATTAAAAACACATGAAATCTTTACGCCAATGTAGAAAATAGTGGAAATTATGTAAAATAGCAAGGGGCATGTGAGTTTCACGTGACCGTATTACTGAGATATGATAGCTATTGGAATATATTCAAAGTTAAGTGGGGGAAAAATGAAGAAAACTAGACATGTCTCCATTTGAAAGAGCTCTTATGTTGGAAGCCCAATTGGCAAGGAGCACGATAGCCGGAACTGAGCAATTCACTGGTTCCTCGGAAGGTGAGATATCTAATTTCTTTAACAGTTGGAGACAGAATGCACATTCCTGATCTGGGAAGTATATGGGTCGAATGCCATGAATCCAGCCAGTGATTTTCGGTGTCTCATACGGGTTGTTTGGCAGAATTATGGTCTGCTGTCCAGAAGCTGATGGAAAACTTCATAAACGTATATCAAGCAGTTTGGACCCTAACAATTTGAAGGGAGTTGCAGAGAATCGGTATAGGCAGTCGCATGCCTAGACTTGCTTACTTCTGCAAGCTCACTTCTGTGAGCTTTAAAGCTAGTCTTCAGAGTTGTGAAGGGAACGGCGTGACTGCACATCTGATTACTGGAAGAAAAAATGACGTGGTCAGATGAATCATGTTACTAGGTTTCTTGGTTTATTTTTTGTGTGTGTGTGTGTTTGCATGTGTATGTGTGCGTGCGCGCGAGTGTATGTGTGTAATCATCTGGCAGAGATTGCGGCGTGAGCTCCATGGAGCTATGAAACCATCTTGCATTGTCAGTCCAGTTCAAGAAATTGGTGTATGCATAATGGTGTGGGATGTTTTCCGCTGATTTGGTACTGGTCCCCGGCTGTTTTTGGAATACAGGATTACATAACCTTTCTTCTATATCAAGTCTATCTCGCAATATTGCAGTTTTACTCCACTTTTTAAAAGTCTTCCATGGTTGACATCCTACGCTCAGGAATCAACCAACAGAGGCTCTGTGAGCATGATTTGAGTTCCAACATTTATCATTGCCACGGTAAAATCCAAATCTGAGCCCTATGGTGAAAGTTTGGGAAATGTTGGGAAGGCATATTCGACAGGAATGTACTGTGCAATCAAGTTTAGAGGCCCTAAAGCTTTGTTTGCCCAATGCCTGGTATTCTCTGGACTGTAGAATCTATGCCTAACGGCTAACACGCTGTAATTCAGACAAAAAGGGTCTAAGACAAGGGTTACCAATCTTTTTTCCATCGCGTACCCCTTGATTATTCTTTTTGCTTTCGCGTACCCTACTATGATATCCAACTCCCCCCCCCCACCAACCATCCGTGTATGCAAAGAAGTTTTTATCAATAATGTTAAGGTTACCTGAAGTTAGCAATGACTCAAATTAATAACATTTGCAGAAATTATTGTTTATTTCACATTTTATTCCATCTTCACAATAATATTAGTTCAATGCCAAATCAAATGAAACCTATTTCGTTTCAAGTCATAAGGGTAGCTAAAAATTACACTTCGTAATAATCAACTATTCGAGTGTTATAGTTATTAAATAGCACGTATTCACTCGGAGAAACAAAACTCACTAGCGCTTTTAATCCTTCATGTTGTCTTGTTTCCGCCATTGATAACTTTGATGTCACGTACCCACAGGTTGAGAACCTCTGGTCTAAGAAAATATTGAAACAAAGTTTATAATTCATAGGCCAGTATCCATATTTTTGGTTCCAAAGTTTTCCAAAACCTTTAGAATAAGAATGCATGACAGAGGCGTAATAAGGATTTAATCCTTAAAGAAATTTAATTTTAAAGCTTTTAAAATAAAATTTATAAACAAAATAAAAGTACCAGTTTCGAGAATTTTTTCTTAAGTAAAGTTATTTAAACTGGTATTAGAGTAAAATTAATAATGAATAATGATTAATGAATGCATTAATTGTAATTCTCTAATACCAGATTAATTACAATTAATGCATTCATTAATTGCTTAATGAATGCATACTGAACGTTTTTGAAGTGTAAAAGTTAAGCAGTTAAAGTAGGAAGAATTGGTTGTCTCGTATTTTATGACAGTCCTACAGTTGAAATGAATCTGTGAAAGGTTAGATAATCAAAAATGCCAGAAGAAAAGAAAATAAAGCGTGAATTCACAACTTTCCCGAAAGTTTTTGTAAGGTATTAGTATTTTTTCTGTCAGTTTTGTTTTGTATTTAAAACAATGGGCAACTCATACTGAATTTAAAATCACTTCCTAGTAGAAAATATTTCTCGTTTACTTCAGTAGATTTCGTATGGTCTCTGTTACATACAGAAAATCAGTGGTTCATAAAACAAAATATGGAGGTATTTCTAGTTAAAAATTTCATTTTGAGAAGCTTTTGCAAACTGAGGACTTGTTCTTAAAAACTATAACTACTGAGTTAATAACGAGTCCTCATAACTAGTCGCTTGTATCTAAAATACAAATCGTTCATTTTTGCTTTAACAAAATTTTTGTTGCATTTGTATTCTTTTAAAATGCTGTCCCCAAAAATAATTCAGGAATTACTATATTTCATTTGCTTATGTGTGAGATATTTTTTAAAAATTTGTATAGTATATTCTTGAAGAAGTTCCTTGAGCTTGGACTGGGAAGAGATGGATCTGTTCCTCCGATGCAGTTCGAACAAGTGTCCTTCACTCATCCAGTCTTTATAAACTACACATCTGGAACAACAGGCCTACCAAAGGCAGTTGTACATGGACCTGGAGTAAGACGACTAATTAACTTTATTATTTTTTCAATTAGGATTTTCTAATTATATTATATGTATGTTATTCAGTATGAAGACAATTATTCTGAAAAGAAAGGCCAAGGAATTAAAGGCCTATTCGTGATTGTTTTTATTGAACGATAAACATAAATTCCTTTGTCTTCCGAATGTGTCTCATGTCCACTCAACCGGTACGCACCGGACGCTAATGGCGTCAGGCGCGGGGACATGGGGCGGCGTTCTGTCTTTCGAATGTTCGGTAAATCAATTCACACTGCTTTATAAAAATCTAGTTCAGCTATTTCTGAAGTATTTGTTTTAACTAAAACCAATTCATTTACTTGCGAAACAGTAATTTAAAAAATTTTATTTCTTACCGAGGTTTTAAGTATTTTGTAATGAAAGAGTAGGAATACAAATGTACAACCGATTTTCGCTTCTTTTCAGTTCTTGTTCGCAACTTTTCATTTACTTGCGAAACAGTAATTTTAAAAAGTTTATTTCTTACTGAGATTTTAAGTACAGTATACTCTACGTTATCCGTGCGCGGATTATCCGGTTTGCGGATTATCCGTGCTCATTCCGGACTTACAAAAAAATTTAAAGAGAAACATTTTCTTATCATGCATGCAAAATCGATGTTGATGTTCGATCGAGAGATTCATTCCGTGAAACTAGTGAGCCGTGACGGCGGAGGTTAAAGAATAGATTTTTTTTCTTCCTCCACGTGCAGGCCGCGGTGGCCTAGTGGTAAGGTCTCGACCTAGGGACCGGAGGGTCGCAGGTTCGAAACCCGATTCCACTGAAGATCCGCCGTGTATGGGGCCTGTTGCACGCTAAATCATACGTAGTGGCCAAACGTCCTCCCGTTGGTGTGGCGCGGAAGTTTGGAGAGGAGGTGCCAACTCAGGTGTCGTCCTCGTCATCTGACCGCGGTTCAAAATTACGAGGTCCGTCCCTAAATAGCCCTCGTGTTGCTTCAAAACGGGACGTTAATATAACCTAACCTAACCAAAATCCTCCACGTGCAATCTCTACCGGTTCAACCCCTAATTTTCCGAGAAATGAATCATCCACTTCCTGCTAGCTCCACGCTTCTCCCCGACACGTTATTCTTTAAATTCTTCATCTTCTTTCACTTTCGCACGTGTCCCTTTAGTTTTCGCGTCTTGTTTATCGTCAGTTAATAGCATGAAATTTTTTTACTGGTAAAAATGAGTGATGTGAAACGAAAACGAAACGTTTTAAATGCTAAACAAAAGTTAGAAATCCTTAAAAAACTTGATAATAGAGATTCAGCTAGTACTGATGAAGAAGATGTACTAAATGAGAGAAATACAATTTCTCATTCTGCTGCTCTACAATCTGTGGAAACTTTGCTAGATTATATGGGACAAAGAGGATTTGATTACGGTGACATTACTGCGGTTCGTAAAATATGTGTCGATATACGACAAGAGATGAACAAACAGTTGAAGCAAAGACGCATTACAGATTTTTTAAGCAGTAAATGTTAAAAGGAAAATTCCTAGTTTGGTGTTATACAGCATGCAAATGTAAGTAATGTTTATATTTTTTACTGATATTGATTTTTTCTTTAATAAAAAGGAGTTTTCGGATTATCCGTGTTTTTCTGTTGTATCCGTGTTTTTCTATTCCCGGATATTAACCCGGATAATCGGGAGTGCACTGTATTTTGTAATGGTATAGTATGAAAGAGTAGGAATGCAAATGTATAACCGTTTTCGCTTCATTTCAGTTCTTGTTGGCAACTTTCAGGGACATGGCACTGCATTTTGATACTGAAAGGGACAGCATATCTTTCACAATGTCACCAGTAAGTGAATATTTTAAAATAAAAATAAGTAACACTTTTTTTTATTTAAACGGATACGCATATAATAGCAAAAACCTTTTTCGTATAAACGAAATCATTGTATATAAAGTACATTTTTATAATAAAATAGATTTATGGAATATATTCTTTCCCCTATATGTTCATAGGTCTACTATATTCATATCAAGGAGTTGATATTTGCATCTTTCCTCCTTATTATATGCGATTCTGTGAAGTGAAAATGTTGAAATATGAACTTCGACAATAATTGCAGAGTAGGCGCAAAAAAGGAACAAAAGAAATTCGCTCGTCGTGTCCATAATCCGACAGGAGTGTTCTTCTCTTGATTTTCTAGTATACTAACACAGTATAGGGCGTTTTGTGCTACATAGTAAGTGAAAAAAACTGAGTATGTTGTTGTAAGTCTTGCTTCCCATCAATTGGCTCCAACGTGATTGGTTAGATATAGATGTACCATGTTGTTGACATACTACATACCAAATTTCATTTGTATAAGTCGTTTCCATGGGGGAGGGAAAAATTTAAAGTTGTTCGGGGCATGGCATTAGCGTGGGTTCCCAGAGCCCTGTGTTGAAAATTGTTGTACTCATCCACCCTGCACCCACCCAACTGGTTAGATAACCTTTGAGGCTACAGGCACCAGGGGTGTGGGGTGGCGTCATGTCATGCCTAAGTCGTTTGTTTTTTAATTACCATCCTTTTATCATTCTCGCAAATATACAAACCGACATATGGTCTAGTCAACTCTTTACGGATTGGGTCCAAAATTTTATACAAATCTATAATTCTACTGATAAGCACATTTGCTTAGTTTCACCTATCTACTAGTCTGTTTTTCTTTTTAACAGCAAATATTAAGGTATCCGATTGGTTTAAAATCGTCGTTTTTGATGAAATTATATATAAAAAAAATCATGATTTAATTTTGTAGCCTGTTTAATAAACTTCCTAAAACTGTCTCACTTTTTACTCTACGTGAATTACAAATAGAGTTACAGCTGTTTTATTACCGAACTGTAAGCATTATTTTAAGTTGCATGAAAACTTTAAATGCGTTTTCTGAGAAATGATATTTTTGAGGAAAACTGTCGACCGTAACAATGATTTCTCAAAAGGTTATTCAAGTATTGATTTGAAATTTTCTGAGATTGTTTTATGTAATATGCTTGATGTTTTCCCTCTAAAAACTAAGGTCAATTTTAAAATCAAGTAATTTTTTAAGTGTTTAAATATAAACGAGAAGCATTTTTTATGAAAATTACAAGTTTATTAACTACGTTCAGCTATATCTCAAAACTATTTTGAAGTACAAGAAAGATTTTAGAGCATAACACAGATAACCGTAATAAAAATGTACTCCTACAAGGATATATGTATATTTAGAATATGATTTTGTCTATGGCTGTTAGCGTAAGCCAAATATTTTAGTCATTTTTCTTCAAATTTCTCAGTTTTTTAAAAAATATATTATTTTGAAAGCTTAATCTTACAAAATTTTCATAGTTTTGAAACATATGCAGTTGAAAAATAACATTAAAAAATATATATAAGTTATTTTTCAAAAAAATGTCTCCGAAAACAGTCGAATACCTCAATGGCGAGGAATATTTGAATGGGGGATATTTTGATGCGCACATTCAGCGATGGGGTTACAGAGACGAAGATTCAAGAGGAAAGTAACCTCAGGAGTTTATTGCAGAAAAACACCTTTTCTTACTTAATAGCAGTTATTCTCCACCTACTTTTGAACTCAATAACAGACAAGGCTGGCCCTATTTAATAATGGTCTGTAACCACTCCATATCATCTATATGAGAATGGAAAGAATAGAAGAAGAGATAAGTTACGGAGATAATAAATTAGTAAAAATATTTCATTTGCAACATTTAAAACGTCTCACGGAGGTCGCATAAAGCCAGCTGTAACTTGGTGGAGAAGATATCTCCAAATAAAGAAAAAGAATTAAAAGCCCTAACGAGACATTTTCAAAAGTGTAGAGAGTATAGAAATTAAAACACAACTGTTTTGTGTGAAAAAAGAGCTCTGTTCAAAAAAGCGGTTAAAAGAGCTCAACATGTATCATGGAGACAGCTTTGCTCCCAGACAAAAACACCTTACGAAAGTCATTATAGGTCACTACAAACCATTCCCGGACATCTTCCAAATTATGGGAAGCGGTGTAAACAGACCATCTATAGAATTCGGAGAAAAAATATTATAAATATAATATCCTAAAATAGTCTGTGCAAGTACAACCCAATAAATCCAACAAGAAGAAGAAAAGTTCTGTCAACAAGAAATAGTTAATATCCTCAAGAAAGTACAAAAGGTAAATCTTCTGGATACGAAAGTATTGGTGAACTTCTGTAAAAGCTGAGTTTTCAACTCCTTCCCCAATCTGATCTTAGACTTCTTCAATATTTGTTTAGAACTTCAATATTTGTGTAGAATATTTAGATGTTTTCCGGTTACGCTGAAAATTGGACTTGCTATACAGTTTCACAAGAAGGGCAAAGTCGAGCACAATATCAAATCTTAGCGACCAATAGTTGTTCTCTCTACGTTTGGTTCAATTCCTGGGAAAACGTCTTCAACAAAGATTTAACTTCCATTCAGTGGAGGCTCGTCAGCTCAGAAACAAGCAGTGCTGAAAAAGTTGTATAGACCTAAGCTATAGGAAATTTTGTGCTGATTATTTTGGTTTATAATAATGATATGCTAAAATTGATAGTTTTTGATTTATAAGCAGAAAACTGGGAAAAAACTTTTCATGTTTTTTTTGGCTACAACTAAAATTCCAATAAAAATTTTTGGTTGCAAACTTCACATTCGTAATCAGCACTTCAAAAAACATAAGGGAGCAAAAAGTTATAACTATTCCAGAATTTGATTCAAAAAACTACATAATGACTGCACTATGGAGTAAAATTTGGGAGTAAAAGCGAAATGAGGAAGTCGTACCAAACGACTCAATCAGCTCAATTTCATGTAATCTCAAGCTAAGAAAGGATTTCTTTTTCTCCCGTCTAAGAGCTCCGCGTTGCTCAGTGCGCGAATTCTGATCCTTAGGAGGGGCAAAAATCAATGCAGCTCTAGTTTGTTTCTCTCTTAATTCTTGATTGGTTTTCAATCTTTCTTTTACGTTCTTATTACTTTTTTGCCATTTTTGTTGATCATTGAACTTTTAAAGTGGAAAAGTAAGCCAATTAGAATAAAAAATGAAAATACAAGCTTTGAAAATAATTTCAGGGGAGACAGCAGCTCTGTAACTCTAATGGACGAGCCGCCACTGCTTCCAGTTAAAAACCAAAACCTTCACCATTCTCTGCAGTGCGGATTTAGATAGGAAAAGTTAGTTGACGTCGCATTGCTGCATCTCGCAGCTGTCATAGAACAGACCCGATGACAGGAACAACACGCTGTGCTGCTTTCTCTAGACATATCCGGTGCATTCGACGGTTTACAATTCATGTATCAAAGAAAAATCTGCTTCCTTATCTCTTTATCTCGATATAAGAAAAAACCCTTTGCAAAACGATCCTGACGTGGGATTTCTTTGATGTGAGGGATGGAGACAAATAAAAGACTAAAGATATTTTAATCCCAGTTATTTATTTACTTCTTCTATGGGATCCTAGATAGCACGTAAGTTTGCAGCAAGTTTGATTTTGACTTGCCATGGCAAAATTTGACGCGTCAAACTTGAATCGAACTTGTAGCAAGTTCGATGTGACAAATAGCGACACCTCCTTTGCAAATCACACTTGCTGCAATTTGCAAAACAAGCTTCCTGCAAAGATAGCACAATAAAGAGATAATTATCTTTGTCTCTGTTTTAAAAAACGTCCGATTTTTAATAGCATCTCCTAGACCGTAATTCTTTTTTATTAATTCAATAAATCAATGATAATTTGTGAAAAAAAATTTTTTGAAACATTTCCCATCTTTTTACTAAATATATCACTCTCACTTTAAAGAAAACTATATCGCCTTTTTCTTAATGTTGAAATTTTAACGTTTATAAACAAAATTAAATCTAAAAAACAGTCAGAGTTTGTTGAACAATAATAACTAGACATTTTGTCCCATTTTAAAATAATTGCTTTTGAACTCGAATTTCATTATTTATTCTACTGGCGAAACGTAGTTATTAGCGAAAATCGCTCTCTCTTTGACTTCAAATCATATTCTCAACTCAAAAAATTAATGAAATCCAGAAAATAGTTAAAAATAAATCGTATACGAATCGAATCGAACGATGTATTAGCGAAATCTATCTTCTCCTCTCAGAATTCAACTGGCTCAATGGTTAGCGTCTCAGCTTCGGAACCAGGAGGTCGCGAGTTCTATCCCGGGTTGTGTTTCGTACTTTGTTTTTGCTATAATTTGCAATACGTTTGCACGGCAAGCTTGCTGCAAGTTCGTTTCATGGTGACTTGGGAGCTTTCGTTAACTTGCTGCAAGCTTATTGCAAGCTTGCACTCTTGTCATGACAAATTTGTCGCAAACTTGCACTCTTGCCATGAAAAATTTGTGGCAAGCTTGCTGCAAACTAAAATTGCTATCTGGGATACGGACAATGAATCACACAAAAAAAGGATGAATTCTATTTGCATGATGAATACGAAATATAAATTGCTTACCAGCTCAGTTACATTTGAGCTGTGATTCCAATATCAAAATCATAATGACATTTCAAAAAGACATCTACTGGCTAAACTCTAGCCCGCCACTCGCTAAGCCCATTTGGCCCGCGCAAACAGAACTTCTCGTTCTTACCTCCGTCTACACTCGACGGCTGCCAAAACTCATCTCCCCAACATGGCGTCTTCCGCTCCGAGGCGGAACAGGGTTGCCGTAATATTTGGCGGTGTAGGTTTGCCAATTCTTGGCGTTTCTTACACCCTTCTTGACACCTTAATTAGAAGGAAAGTTGCGATGCAAACCAGCGAAGGGCTAATCCTCCTTTGTCTATAATCTCAGTAATCAGCGATCTGAATTAATTTGAAAATTGATTCAAACATTTCCTAATTTTATTTGAATCAAAATTAACAGCAAAAACACGCACTGAATATATTTCATTTTATTTCACTTCTTTAACATTATAGAGTCACGAAATTCAGTTCTCAATTTCTAATCGCCAGTAAAACGAATTGACACTGATTTCTTTTCAAAATTTAGTGTGAATCTAAATGGAAACACGCTTTTCTTTTTTGCAATCTAGGCAGGCTGGGTGTCGTGGAATATTGTTACATCCGCGCTTTTCTTTGGACCCACTTTGCTGCTGTTTGAAGGATCTCCTTACTTCTTGAGTCCAACCTTCCTGTGGGATTTAGTGGATGAGTTCAAAATAACACACATGTTGATACCTACAACCATACTGGATGAATACCAGAAAAGGGGATTCGTCCCAAGTGAGTTAATTTATATAAAAAAATTACAACACGTAAATTTCAGAGATCACTCATCAGTAAAATTTTAAATAAATTAATATTTCATCACTTTTTTCATACATGAATGAATTTCTAAAGCTAATATATAAGTGAATTTAATATATCAATAGATTTCAATCTCTGCCAAACGTCGCTAAAATGAATCAACAACGAAAATTTGCTTAAAGGCTCCTGTTCCTGTCCGATGATTGATCCCGAGTTATCCAACTTTTAAGTGATTTATTTTATTAAAAAAAGTCTGTCAGGTGCCTATTTCAGGTGTCATAGGCACTTAATAGTCCTTTTTCAAAGGTCTATTCTCAAGGTAACGTATAAATGAGTTTCACACTTTGCTCCGCATCATTGAAATGAATCAAAAACGAAAAAATCCCAAAAATCTGCTCACACTTCATCCAAGTCCTAACAAGTTTCTTTGGTTACAAAATATTTGCCTGGTGCCTATTTCAGTTATCTCAGGGACTTGATAGGCCTTCTGTGAAGGGTTATTCTCAAGTTATTTCAGTTATCTCAGGAACTTAATAGGCCTTTTGTGAAAGGTTATTCTCAAGTTATTTCAGTTATCTCAGGAACTTAATAGGCCTTTTGAGAAAGGTTATTCTCAAGTTAATATATAAATGAATTTGATATATAAATGAGATTCACACACTACATCATTGAAATGAATCAAAAACTAAAACCTGCTCCATTCACATCAATGATCCTGCGTTACACAGCCCCTAAAGATTTCTTCAGTTAAAAAAAGTCTTAATGGTGCCTATTTTAGGTGTATCAGGCACTTAATAGTATCTTTTAAAAGGTTGGCTCAGCCGGAAAAAGCTCTGCTTTGTGAAAAGCTCTGAAAGATCACAGAGCAAGAAAGACACTTAAATCACGGTGGAAAAAGTAGGCAAGGAAATTATAAATTCTTCAGATACCTTCCCATATCCAAAGATTAATCAAATCGATTCATCCGTAGATGTTTTCAGGATGATTATTTGTGCCTAATTTGTGAACCATAGTTTGATAACGTTTATCGCCAAATTTCTTTGAATTGCAATGAACATTTAATTTGCGATCACAATTTTTTCTGATTTTTTTTCCTTAATTTTTGGAACCGAGTGCAAGTTATTTTGAAATCTTGCTTCCCGCCGACTCATGTCAAACTTTACAACTTCAGCTTCAGTTGTGTTGGCGTGGGAAAAGAGTTCTTTAGATAAAATAAATGTGGGATTAAACCTTAAGCATGTAGTCTATCACCGTAATTGATGACTTGACTTCATTGTTTAGATGAACAATTACTTCTTGCCATTGTGAAGCCTTGGCTGCTTGGCATGGCTTGATAAAGAAAGTTTACATTACAGATATCGACATAGCAGGCTAAATTCATGAGTCTAAGAATGCTTCCTAAATGACATTACACTTTTTAGAATTAGAATTAAATAATTCAAAAACATATTCACTTCCGCATCACTATCAAGCTTAAGAGTTAGAGACGATATTACAGTCAACAGGTTTCCTATCCATATTTTAAAAGTCAACACTGGATCAAGACACAGCTTTCTGAACAACTAGATAAATCACCAAAAAGTTTATTTTAGCATAAATTATTCAGCTTATGGCCGAGCTTACTATCTGCGTGTCACTATACTTTGCCGTAACTTCTATTCGAACGCGGCAGAAATTCTCTAGCTTCATTATCACTAATCTTTGATTATTTTCTGCTACATACATATTCGAAATGTTTTCTTATCTTGACGTTGCTTTTTTTTCTAGAGTGTAACCATTCTTCCTCATAATAACAAAACAGAAAGCCGTGTCTTACCCCCGTACCCGTGACCAGACCGGTCACTGAACGGTTTGATGGGCAAGACACGGGAATTTTATTTAAGAAAAACAAAATAAACAAAAAGAAGGAAATATATGCACTATGTACAGCACATGCATTTTCACTTTTACACTATTAGTTCGTAAAGTCTTCTTTTCTTTAGATGTTGTTATACCTTTCTTTTATTTGAAGGGGAAATGTCCGGGCGATTGAGCTACTTAGTTCAGCTCGCTGGGAAGTTGAAGGCTAGGGAGGCCGGAAAAGATCTCTGTTTTCTCTAATGAATTTGATAATCCCACGAACTTTCTGCCTGGAGACGAGGTTATTGGCGACCCTTTTCAGCCATTCTTGTTCGAAGTTTGGCGCTGGCTTCCTCATATGCCAAGACATTGTATAAATACACTCCGTGGCATAGTGAAGTGCCGTGCCAATTCCACCACAACTGCAATAATCGCTGTCAGACAGGTGAAACCTTTTGAGGTAGGCGGGGAAAGGTCCATGTTGAGAGAAGAAGATAACATCCTCTCTAATCCAGTTAGTGGGATCCTAATAATAACAGCCGTTGTATAATGTCTGATTTCACAAGTCATTTCTACGCAGATATCAGTATTTCTTAAGAGTTGTCGGCTAGAATCTTCGCTGATTCGTTATTATATTTAAAAAGGTTAAGACCGTTATGATGGTAACCGGCATAGCATGTTGGCGTAAGATTCTCCTATTTGAACTCGTAGTAGTACCGGGTTGTCATGTCTTACCAAACTGTCCATACAGTGATGAATTCTATTAGATTTAGATCTCTGGAAACTGGAGCAAATTGGCTTCAAAATTCACACGATATCTTGAACTTTTCTACAATAGTAACAAACGTATCAAATAATTCGCCTTCCTTTTGGCGGCCTTTTCCGAAAACCAATCCTTCAACGTTGTGGCGCACCGTGCTACGCCATTTTACTCTGATGTATATTAGCCAATATCCGCCTCCGGGCATTGGGAATTCCTTTTGTCTAGTGGTTAGGATCTTCGGCTCGGAACCGAAAGGTCCCCGTTTCTATCCCGCTGCCAAAACGTTGACATTTTTTTTCAGATGTCACAAAGAGTTAATGATGTCCAATTATTTTCTCAGTTTGCTTTTGATTTACGGTAGACATATGGAAATTTTCAAATACTTCCGAAATTTCACATGCTGCAAACAAAGCTGTTGCTATGTTGATACATCAGCGTTTCTTACCATTGTCCGAAGAAGCCAATTACATTTTAAATAACTGGCTGAAACGACGTCATTTCCAGGCCCCACTGTCTCGAGAGCTTTATCTTCATGGTTGCTTACAAACATGAATTTTTATTACACTGTTTAAATATCCATTAAACTAGATTCGCAGGCTATGTGGCTAAGTCATGTTTAAAATATTTCATTTTAGCTGTTGCTGTTTTGATGCATCAACGTTTTCTACCATTGTCCGAAGAAGTCAATTACATTTCAAATAACTGACTGAAACGACGTCATTTCCAGGTCCCATTGTCTAGAGAGCTTTATCTTCATGGTTGCTTACAAACATTTATTTCTATTAGACTGTTTAAATATCCATTAAACTAGATTCGCAGGCTATGTGACTAAACCATGTTTAAAATATTTCATTTCCAGAAATTATTAAAATGCTAATCCATTAACAGAATGTTAACGCATGACACACGTTGTAGTTTAAGGTAACGTTAACAAAAATTACTGCCTATTGCCTCATACACATAGCAATTTATCCACATTTATTTTTAAAAAATAAATGAAATCCCTCTTTTTAATAATTGTGTTTTTAACTCTTTTTAATTTAAAATATGAAGGGACAATAATAGTTTATTTAAAACATAAAATGTCAGGTATTGCTTTTGGAAGTTTCATCTTTCGCAGTAGATGACTACTTTGCTGAGATAAAGATATCTCAGTTGGATAGTTATAGTTTATTCAGAAGTAGAGGATTTTTAAATATATCACATTCTTGTACAATATATAATAACCAATTTTACAATGAAAGAATATGTTCATCGAAGCTCTTGTCGACACTTTATAACCTGAAAATCGCTATAGTCAATTTTAACTTTGTCTTTTACTTAATTCAATTTCTCTTCTAAAAATTTTAACTTCTTAAAATCTTAAATTAATAAACAAATTTTATCCATATTAGTTGATACAGTCATACATTAAACAAATTTAGAATTTATGTCATATTTTTATATTAAGTATTTTCGTCACTAACATCATTATGTTTTTGAATGATTGTAAAAATAATTATGATTTTTTAGGAAAAGGCAGTTTGGAATCTTTGAAGGTTTTCATGGCTGCTGGAAGTGTGGTAAAGCCACAAATTTATGACTTTGTATATGAAAATATTAAGAAAGACTTCGCTTTCGCATCGACTTTCGGTAAAGGACATTTTAATTTTTTAGTTTGGAAAGTTGAACTTATACTGTAATGCATTATACATCAATTCAACTTAGTTTTATTTCATCTTGTAATGTGGAAACAAATAACAAAACATGTTCTTTCAATTTAGTAGTATTTTATTATTATTGAAAACACATTTAGTTCCATGCAAACCATCTTAGCCTTCAATTTAACCCTCCGACTACTGAGGGTTCTCAAAATCTGAGTATAGTTGTATACGGAGGTTTGTTTACTATGGAATCGATGAAATGGATTCGTCATCTCCGTTTTTTCTACTCACTACGGGTGATGTAAGATGTGAATGGAAGGCCTTTCATCTTTTATATCTTCCCTAAGGGGTCCCTTAACTCTCTCGATACGGGAACGTCCCAAACGTCCCTTCAAGGAAAAGACGGTGGCCGTCCGAAACTTCCGAATATCACTATAACATTTCCACCCCCTTTGGTTAAGTGTGATTGAATTCACACCCGCTGCTCCCGCTTTCCTTGTTAGAGTGGCTCGCCAGATGGGTTTGGAGAAAAGGGGGGATTTCTTAGAATTCGGATAGTGCCACCTGTCATTATGGTTTTAGAGTGGGGGAGTGAATTTCCTTTATCTTTGAAAGAGGAACTCGGACGTTCCCGTATTTTGAGGTCGCTCCTTTCTAATGATCTTAATGACCACTCGCCCAGCTACCTTCTCCCCCCTTTCAGAACAGCAACCGGCCGAAATCCGTCCCACTTGTATAGAAATTGCATGGCCGGTTACGGCCGGCTTAGGAGTCAGAGAGTTAATAATGCATGAGATACCTTAATTTGAAGGCTGACTAAACTGAAGTGAAATATAGCCTCGCACAAAGAAAAAGTACTTCGACTGAGGGCTACAGATTCTTGATAAGTATTCATAAAGCTGATTGATGAAGTCATTAATATTAGGTACAGTGGCGCCTTGTCAACTCAGAAACAAGCAGTACTGCAAAAAAACCCTCAAGATAATGTGTTTAAAATAGAATTAAAAAAAAACAGTTTTACTTCTAAATTGCCCAAAATTTGTAATCTTAATTACCTGAATTGTATTTTAGAAAATTATTGCCGTGTCTTTTTTCCATAAGTGATTCCTCAGGTTAAATATAAAAGAAAACGAATGATTATTAACGCATATGAGTTTCCGTCGGGAAACGTGAGAGCGAAACCATAACTAAATAACAGCAAACCTGAAACAAGCGAATGAAAATAAATCAAGACAGCTAAGACCATCCTCGGGTGGGAGAGAGGAAAACGAAGCGTCACACAATTGGCCTTGTGCCAAAGGACTGCAGTCTTTGCAGCCCGAGCTACCGCTGAACTCAATGAGAGGAAATATTGGTTTCGTGTTCAGACACGTGGCTTAGCTGTTGCTCGGTGAGCGAATTTTGATGCTTGCGAGGGATGTTTCTGAGCAGCACTGTCTTGTGTATCTGCTAACTGATGCATTATCTGTCTTCTTTCGACGCTTTCGCTTTTCTTTTCCTCCATTTTCGTTGGTGGTCGAACTTTTCAATGAGAAAAAATAAGCTAATAGGATTTAATTAAAACCTGAAAAACAAACTTTTAAAATAATTTCAGGGGGTGATGCAGTTCTGCAGCCCCAATGGACGAGCCGCCACTGACAAGGTATAATGTATAAATAACGCGACAGAGGATATTTCACAATAACTATTTAACGATAATCAAAAGTCTTATCCGCATTTGTTTAGGCATTTCACTTATTATGATGCTAGTCGCAGACCTTTGTCTGATGTTTGAGCCATTT
>BGPR01023154.1:10047-24556 GCA_013235015.1 Araneus ventricosus | reverse complement strand
TGATGCCTTACTTCGTTCAGTTACGTATTGCTAAAAATGTCATTCTTAAAAAAAAAGAATTTTAAACTGAAGTGAAGCAAAATTCACTCAAATTTACAACAAGATTCCTCAACTACATAGAATGGCCATACATCATCTCCTGGTATTGAATTAATTTTTAACAAAAATGCTGTAATCAGAAGCTGTACAACCAGGAGGTACACTAATAGCGTTGTAATACATACAACCCACTTGCAGCCATCCTACCTATTGGGTTTTAAGACCTTGCGTTCAGTCCATAAAATCTCAACGAGCGTGAAAGAAAGACGGAGTTGAAGGTTATTAAGGTTTTCATATTCGGCTAGGAGAGGAGCGGTACCCACCATTTTTTAAAGGCGAGGCGCTCAGAAAGGTCTTAAAAGGAGCCATGAAACATTCATCGTGAGGGCTTTTAATAAACTCGGCACGTAGGTAGCCTTCCTTCTAAATATTTAATCACCATTGGGGAATCTTTAGCATTCCCTGTGGGTTCGACCAAATCCTTCAGCGGACCTGCAAAAGCAAAACTCCCATTCCACGTTGAAAATTATTTCCGAGATCCGGTAGCAAAGACAGGGGATAACAGCGCTTAACGTTTTCTAGAAACATTTCATCCATGTTAACAAGAAACGACAAGTCATTAAAATTTCCTACGCTTGATGCCATGACGGTGAATCCTTTTTTTCGTCCGTCTTCTCCGTTTACTTAAATTATTATTAATTTTTGCGGCTTGGACATAATGCGCATGGCTAACGATAAATGTTGCCTTTGGGGAATTTGTCAAAAAATGTGTGTGAGTAAAAAAATAATGTTTTCTTTTTATGCTTAATGAATGAGCTTGGTTGAAAAAGGAACCATTCCACCATTCCCAAAAAAGTTTTTATTACGTAATGGCATCGGATATTAGTTATGAAATTGGTTCTTAGGTGTCCGTCATAGAAGAATTTCGGCTCGAATTTGTATTGGAAGTATAAATATCAATGTTGAGTTTCATCTTATAAAATTGAAAAATATTCCGAAATTCCATAGGTATTGTAATTAGATTTTAATTTATCGTTCCAAATAAGGCATAATTTTTTGCAATAAATAAAGAAATAATTTCGGGAAAACATCATTTAAACTCATCAAAATATCATTATCCATCGTTTTTTTAAATAAAAGGAATACATGAATTTAAGTTTAACAATTTTACAATTTTTGTCATTAAAACCTTGAGTTCTTATGAATCGTGATATGAACACTGAGAGCCTTGGTTTTCTTTTAAATACTAATTAATTTTTCTTATAGATACCAATTACTTTTTCATTAGCAAGAAAGACTTAACATTATAGATAATATTTTCAGTTGAATTTTTCATATTAACAAGTAATTATCTGCAAATTTTAAATCAGTTTTTAATATCTTTTGAACACTGTGCTTCATTCTGAAATTGAATGAACAATCTCGTACTTTAAGCCACAGAGAGGCTAACTGAAGGACTTTACTCGTGTAGTAGTGGTTATCTTCTTATACATGACAATTCAAAAGAGATGGGCCATATGTTAAAAGTTGTTAGTTAGATACCAAACCAGAAAATTGCGTAATAAGTTGCCGGATCGAAAATGAAAATAATAGACAGGGGGCATAATGTTAAAGGTGATGGGGCGAGCGAAAACATGCAAAATCACTCTGAAATAATAAATTCACTTTAATTTGGCATTACTAAACGTAAGAAGTGCTCAGTGGTGCGATTATGAGTTAAAGTGGATGGCTCGCTGTGGTGAAGGAGAGATTGACGAACCTTCGCGGGCACACTAGGCTCTCTGTGCAGATGGGCAGCAATTCTGGGAACGAAGTCCTCTGAGAGTTCCATGAGAGTTTCCTACCCGAGAATATTGAGGTCACCTCACAAAAAGAATAATAAATGTGAAATTATTACTTCTGTGGTACTGTTATGTTTTCGGTAGTCCCACTACGTTCAACATTATGCGTCCCCTAAAAAAGGCGCTATTGACATTCTTAAGAAGCTCATGTTTTCAAGTTTGACTTCCTGAGTTGCAACGGAGCTCTTCCTGCGTTCCTTTTGTTTTATTTGCTATATTATAATTATTATATTTGTTATGGAGTGGCGGTGAAAACTCAGGTCCACACGAGCATTTCAGTGGTACTGGAGAACTGAGTGTATTACGTTCACAAAATTCCGTATGGCTTTGGCCAGATCGGAGGAGCTTTAGTATTTGGTACATTAGCTCCATGCACAAACTGTAAAGAACATGACAAGTCGCTTCTCAGCAATGGTAGTCTTATGGTTGGGAAGAGAGTTTTACAGGGGTAAGTATGTGTTGACTGTCAACAGTCTGGCCTGGACACCTGACCTTGGTGACAAACTTGGCGACCATTTTAGCGACTTGGCGAAAAATTTGGAGACCTTGGCGATAAATCGATGATTCCAGAAAATGCGACCCTTTTCTCGATATCTCTATTAAGAAAAAAAATACGCTTCAATGTGCCAGAAAACTCCATGTGACGTCACGGCCTGTCGGGGAGAGTATATAAGAGCCGGTCTCGGATCAGGGAGGTGTGTGTGTTGATCAACTGGAACAACTTTGGAGTTTCGTCTGCATCGCGAGCTAGAAAGCTGGTGAGCTGAGCGCTATTGAAAGTGCTGTTATTATCGCTATTAGTGATTTAATGACTATGCTGCTAAATCTCAAAGTACTGAACTGTTATTAACTGAGAATTATTCTCTGTTTATGTTGCTAATCTGTCCAAGATCTATCGTTTCCTGCTACCTGTGCAACGTGTTTTCCTGTATATTTGTGAATAAACCTTCATTCTCCATTATCCTGCGCATTGGACTGCTTACATCATACACCCACAGAACGATTTTCATAACAGTACATTGTGCGTACCCAACCGCCTGTACTTTTCCTCTCCGATCTGTCAAACTAACACGAAATGCTGGGTTTTTTGTGTATTATCGCCCCTTCATTTTTAGACACCTTTTTTGGATCTCCCTGTATAGTCACAGATTGAAATATTTTTTTTTTTCTGGCAAAGGATTATTCTCTATATTGTGATTAACTGTGAGAAAGCTCAGTAGCATTAGGATAATTGGATTATTTCATTTTCAGGCAGTTATAATGTATATTTAATCCATTAAAGGAAATAAATCATTCTTACTTGATACTCGTGAAATGCACTTTCGTCATGTGCCTACCCAGATAGCACGTAAGTTTGCAGCAAGTTTGATTTTGACTTGTCATGGCAAAATTTGACGCGTCAAACTAGAAACGAACTTGTAGCAAGTTCGCTGTGACAACTAGCGCCACCCTCGCTTGCAAATCAAACTTGCAGCAAGTATGCAAAACAAGCTTCCTGCAAAGACAGCACAAAGAGATAATTATCTTTGTCTCTGTTTTAAAAAAAAACATCCGGTTTTTAATAGCATCTCCTATTGACCGTCCTTCTTTTTATTAATTCAATAAACCAATGATAATTTGTAAAAAAACTAACTTTTTTTATAAAAAAGTTTTGAAACATTTTCCATCTTTTTACTAAAAGTTTTTACTTTAAAGAAAACTATATCGACTTTTTCTTAAGGTTGAAATTTTAACATTTATAAACAAAATTAAACCGAAAAAACAGCCAATGTTATTTGAAAAAAAATAACTTATACATTTTGTCCTATTTTAAAGTAATTACTTTTGAACTCTAATTTCATAAGTTATACTACTAGCAAAAAGTAGTTATTAGCAAAAATCGTTCTCTCTTTGACTTCAAATCATATTCTCAACTCAAAATTTAATGAAATCGAGAAAAAAGTTTAAAATAAATCGTATACGAATCGAAGCGACCGATGTATTAGCGAAATCTATCTTCTCCTGTCGTAGCCGAACTGGTTTAGTGGTATCGACCTCTGTCTACTAATCGGTAGGTCGCGAGTTCTATCCCGGGTTGTGTTCGTACTCTGTTTTTGCTATTATTTGCAATGAGTTTGCACGACAAGCTTGTGGCAAACTTGCCGCAAGTTCGTTTCATGGTGACTTCGAAGCTTTCGTTAACTTGCTGCAAGCTTGCACTCTTGTCATGACAAATTTGTGGCAAGCTTGCTGCAAACTAAAATTGCTATCTGGGTAGGACATAACTTGTATTGGTTTCAGTGAATTTTAAATGTTTTGCTGTTGATATTAATGACGCACTAATCCAGCATTAAATAAGAACAATCCAACAATATTTGAAATAAGAAAACGGTGAGCCCACTATCTAAAATTTTGAAAACGATAGAGAAATATTAATTTGAGCGTCACTACTACTACTACGCTACGCCCCCTTTCCTAAAGCGCAGACCTCTCCTGATCAGTTAGGGAAGGATGTGAGTGCGAATGGAGATTTCTGGGTTGTTTTTTTAATAACTATGATATTTGAAATAAGAATAAAACGGGTGGGATTGTTTTTAAAGCATATGAGTTCAATAAAAGAGCAACAGCAAAATTCTTGCTGAAATAGCATTGCACCTTCCTTTTTATTTTGATAAATTGCTCCATTAAAGGATAGGAATGAAGGAAATTATAGCTATCAGTTTGAGTCTTACATACGAGATGTTAATTAACAAAGGTAGCATAAAAGAAAAAAAGAATTAAAATATACAAATATATACAAATACTAAAACAATAAATGAATGTAAATAAATATTATAATACAATAAAATAAAATGACATGTAAAAATGGAAGAACAAATTTCAACAAACAATAAAGAAATAAAATAAAATAAGAAAAAAAACAATGAAAAGATCAGAGAAATATTAAAAAGGGGTAAACAACTTAAACACGCACACTTCTCCAAAAAGGCTAATAGGGTTCAAAGAATAAAAATTCAAACAACAAAAACATACTCATAAAAAGATACTTCAAAAATTCTCAGTTCATCACATAGAATTTCGTGCTTATAATTTAAACAAATTTTATAGAATTCTTCGTAAAGTGTGGCATTTAGTGATAAATGCAATAATGATGTTTTTATGTTCTTGCATTTATATGTCTTTCATCGCAAGTGAAAAAAGGAAAGAATGCCGTTAACAATGCGGCATCATTAAATCATTATTACCTGTTCGACAACTTTTCATTGCTAGAAAGAGAATGTTTAAAATTTCATTGCAACATTTCTACGACATTTTAAACAGTATCTGAATATTCCCTATAAATCTCTTTGAAATTGCATTCGAGTTCGAGAAGTTTATCTTTAGACACCTTTTCATTTATGAATATTATCAAACAATTTTATCTTTTTGTTCTTTGATTATAATTTTCAGAGATTCTTCATGCTCTCGTGAGGATAAATTTATTAATTTTTAGGATAATAAAAAGAATCAAGTATTAAACATTTTTGTTGATGCTCACTAAACGAAGTTCTGGATGCATGAATAAGAATTTTAAAATTAAATTATTGTTAATATGGCATGAAAATTTTGACTTTGTTTATCACTCCGATTTTATATAATGCTTTGTAAACTTTAAGAAATATAAAATAATAAGTATTTCGATAAAAAAACTAATTAGCTTTAAATTCGCTGAATTTAAAAACAGACTCTAATCTGCTAGGAAGTTATTTATAAATGATAAAAAGTTGAACAGTTTCTAAGAACAAGTTTATAGATTTTTACAGGATGAAAAAGCTTTAATACTACACAAAAGCAACTCTATTTTGTTTTAAGAAAATATCCATATTTCATTTTTTCCCACGATTTAAAGGGTGCTACATGGAAATGAGTTTTTTTTCTATTTTAAACAAAAAAATTAAAAGGTATTTCTGTACTTCTTTCTGGTTTGAATACAAAACTTTGTTTCTTAACACTTGAATTAAAAGGTATTATTTGCTTTCTCTTCAAACCTTTTCGCAGAATTAACCATTCATAAATTTCCAAGAATGAGCTTTTTGAGTACATTTTCGGAGAATCTACGTTTTAAAGGACTTATATTAATCAATTTTTTATTAATATGTATATGAAAAAAATATTATGTTGCAGATTTACGTGGGAAAAAAGTTATAAATGAATGATATTTTGTTATCTTTTCTGGATTCTAGAGAAAAATGTGAAAAAATGACGTGAATGAAAAATGTTCTTTCAAACAGCCGCTGATATTAAAGATGTAGGACTACTTTACTCGCGTGGCTCTTCTCCTATTTTCAAATTTTTTTTGTAACTTTTGTTGTTATCCGTTATCTCTAAAATAATACATTAGTTATGTTTTCACCATATGTAGTTGCCGAAATATAGAGGATCTCCCATACAACGTTTTTTTGTGGCGTTTTGGCGTGTGAATCAAATTTCTTCCTCAGACAACATTGGGAGTTACGTAAAGGAAGGATTGTAGTGAGACTAATTAAATTCTAAGTATTTTATAAAACAATATGCCATCATTTTCATAACGGTATGGCATACCTTTCTTTTCTGAATGGTGAATTTTGCGAATTGTTTACTTTTATTGTGATTTCATCATATTTTAAACTACTCACTGATATGTGATTTCTAAGGGTTTAGCTCTTCCTAACTTTTTGTGCGATAGTTATTATTGGTATTCTGTGTAGAATCGACCTTTTATCCAAGACCATAAAACCATGTGAAAATTGTGTTCGCGGAAAGTTCTGATACACATGAAAACTTTTTCAGAACGCTAGGAATTTGTCCTTAATACTTTTTATATATCTACTTATGCTAGCTTTTTAAACAACTGGTTAATGTAAAATGCATAAAAATGAAAGGTAGCAAGTGAAAAATAGATAAAATGAATTTAATAAACACTAGTCTGTGTTGAAGGGATATCAATCGGTTGTATCAAATCTGAATAAAATGTATTCTCGAATAATGATGTTTAGAAGTTCATTATTCAGAAGAAAGCCCTATTAATTTACAGGCACTCTGTATTACCTTCAATTTCTTTTTCATTATCAGTTACAGAAAAAACACTAACAGCTTATTTTCTATAGGGGAGTTTATATTTTTTTCGAACTAAGAATGTAAAAGATTATTATTAAAGTTTATTCTATGACTTTGTGTAGTATGTATATAATACAATGCATTTTCTGAATCACATCTAGATGTCCATTGCCGAATCTGAGCAAAGGCACCGTACACTGAGTTTGGAACTAATACTACTACTCAAAGATTACATTGCGCAAGATGTTCCCTGAGGTGAGTGCCTTTGGACTCATACTCTCCTGAGAGAAGTATTTCGCCTCCCGTAATATTCCCCTCCTTTTCAATATTGCCACTCGATAGATGTAACCTTTTCTTGCTGTGTTCTTAAGTGTAGGTGAAAGATTCCGGCTAGTGTTTGGGGTGTTGCTATTTGGGTGGTACGGTAAATCCCGTTGATGAATAATTGAAAGATAGCCAAGAGCACTGCTGGACTGTGATATTTGTTGTCCAGAAACTGCCCTGAGGAGAATCGTCTTTCCTGCCATAAATGGAATCCTTCTGTGATTTTACTTAAGACCCCAGTTTGAACTTGCAATTCACATTATCCATTGGCGGGAGTATCTGATATTTACACTTTGGTTTTTCACGTCCACAGCCCAACTGAGATTTTCATCGAGAACGATTCCAAAATATTTAAAGGCACACCATCTTTTTCCATGGATCGCATTTGATATTGGCTTCTCGGACCAGCTTTCCTGCAGCATGTATGTGTGCTTGGCGGTGGGAATATATAGTTGCTTATTTGAATATGTCGCTTCCTTGTTTAGTCATGTATTTGAAAGTATCTCTGGTTTGGAGCATACGTGGAAGATAATGACGTCCGCAACTGACTGGAGTTGTACATTCAACGGAAAATGTTTAGAGAGTACCTCATCAGGAATAAAATTCTAAAATGCTGTTTCAGAAAAGGAAACATTTCATCCTTTCTTATGAGCGGAATACAGTCGTTAGGAATGTTACGTATATAGTATATTTCAACATATGTTGAATGACATATTGACATGACTTATCATTTAATACTTCTACCAATGGCATCTCTTTGAACTTGAAAATCACTAGTTCAATACCATATTCCCAGTAGGCCATCGACGTATTTGAGACTGGTGCAAATTATATCTTTTGGCATTCTTTTAAAGTAGAAGTTTCGACATTGGTGCACGGGTTCAGATGTCAATTGTTTATTTTGTTTGGTTTTTTTGGCACAAGACTCATCCATGATTAAACTCCGTTAGATGTCGAAGGCGATATCTGACCATTGTTTAAAATTACGAGGTCCGTCCAAAGTAGCCCTCGCGCAGTACTAAATGGGAAGCTAATATAATAAATAAAATTATTTGTATCTTTAAAATGGTCTTTCAACTCACTATTGATGAAACCTAAAGTGGAATTTTTCTTTCGGGATTTCTCAAACTACCAAGAAATGTCTTTTATCTCTTATCCCTAAGTAACTGGTTTTCACTGGTTAATGATCTCAACAATTGTCCAACGTGGCCCGCTTCTTCAGAAGGGGAAGTCTTTAAAACTGCTCTGGAAGATGTAGTTGTAGTATCATGCTAATAATTTTCTATTGAGATACGATAAAGTTACCTTTGTAGGTCTCGATATTTTACTATTGCTTTCGATAATGACATATTGTGAAATATATATAATTTTTTTAGATAAAATTTAATCGTTTGCTTTCGCAACCATAAAGCTATCTTTACTTTACACTCTCTTTACTTTATGAGAAACATTGTAAACAATGACAAATCAAGTTTGCAATATAAAGAAAGCTGCTCTGGTTTGCATTGTATTTAGTTAAATAGCCCTGTATTTGATACTATTGTACATAATACGTTTGTACAAAATTTATCATACGTAGTCGTTATTATGTGTAAGGAAAATTTATATTTTGAACTCTGTGTTAAATCTCGAAAGTTAAATCTTAATTTTCTAGATTTCTGGGAGCTTTTCCCAATGTTCTAAAACGTGTTAAAACCCACATTACGTAGTTCATTTGTGAAGCCTGCCGCACGTAGTGTCCCGTGTCCTCTCAAAATCTCCTGGAAATTGATATGAGATGTATATTTAATAAAATATCTGATGATTTGAAACCTGCTTATTCTTTAAGAAAGCGATTCATTCATCTTATATAAATAATAAATCAGCACACGTTACAGTTCGTTAATCAAATTTCGATTACGAGTTACATCTTATCCACATATCACTACCAATAATACTTATAGGCGAATATCAAAAATAAAAATGTTTTAAATATTAATTATTTCCGTTTCTCTTGATTAATAACTGAAACAAAGTCAAGAATTGTTAAGTTATTCTTTAACTGCTATTTTGCTGCATTTTTTAAAAAAAATTGTCTGTTTGATAAATGTACGGCGCAATTTGAAATGAATTGTTCAAACATTTTCAAGAGTTACAGATGCGTTAGAAAGAGCGTTAGACAGAGATACAGTTTTCTTGATTAATAACAGAAACAAAGGCAAGAATTGTTAATTTATTCTTTAACTGCTATTTTGCTGTATTTTTTAAAAATTGTGTCCGTTTGATAAACGTACTGCGCAATTTGAAATGAATTGTTCAAACATTTTCAAGAGTTACAGATGCTAACCAAAACTCACATTTTTCACCAATAGGAAATAATTGCCATTTGAGATAGTATATTTCGAGAAAAAAATACTCTTCTACAAATATATAATTCATTTAATTACGGATTTATAAAAGGAACTTCAAAATTATTAGATATAAAATGCTTTCAACTTCTTTTCGAACTTATTCTTACACTTGAACTTCCGCCAGGTCATATATTTTTTTAATTTGTTGTTTTTCAATAATTATATTTTCTCTGAATATAAAAAGGGCAGAAAAGATTTAATTGAGGGCATTACTTATCAAACTTATTTATGAATATATTTTGATAACTAAAAAACTATGAAATCAAGATGTAGAAAGATACACAAAATGACGTTACAAAATACATTTCTAGTAAAATAATATGGGTCTTTTTATATCAGGTTAGCTATGGAAAACCTTTAATGCAAATGTTTTAGAAGGGTTAGTTTCTGAAATCAAATCATAAAATATTCCATGCATTGACCTGAATTTGAATATGTTTTATTCTTAGAGCAGAGTAATTTACATTAATTGATTCCCACCTGAATTCCAAATGCTTTTATATATATTCTTCTCAATGGAAAATAACGAATTTCTCTTTCTAGCTTTTATTTCGAAAAGACTCTTATTCTTTAATGAGAGGAATACGAATAAAATAAGGCATTCGACATTGGAATATCAGTTCCAGTGAAACTCATTGGTTTCATGGAAATATATGCACGTATTAAAGGGTATAATTTTTCATAGATAATGTATTGTAATTAATTTTCCTGAAATAAATTTTTGAAAGGACTCAAAAATATCAAACGACTTTAAGTGAAATCATAATTTCCCGAACCAATTGTTTCACAAATTTCAGGAATAAGAGACACAAATTGCGTATTTCGCTTCCATTATCTGCATATCTTATTAAGATTTTTATTCCTCAACCCATAAATGATAACGTATTCCAATTATTGGGTTCACACAATTGACAGCACTGGTAAAGCAAGCATCGCTGTATTTATATTTCAGCTTTAAGAATTGTGAACCTGGCATTTTCCATTCAAGTTTCAGTTCCGATGTAAAAATTCATGAATATAAATGTCTATTTCAGTTTTGTAAAAGAGTTATTTTTTGATTGAAACTACTTTCTGTTGAGTCAGAGACTCAGAACTATGTTTACTTAACTGTTGTGAATTAACATCTTGAGCAGATTTTTTCTTTAGTATGCATTCGATAAACATGAGGGCAGATAGAAGAGCATGGGAATCAATTCACGGTACCTTCTTGACCCCCAAGTTTTCAAGTCTTATACCCAATTGAGAATCCTTGGATGTGGCTCAGCAGCACCTATCAGCTGTACTGAAGTCATGGTTTTCATATCTTTGTAAGTGCATGCCACCATTTAGCTTCTGTCCGCATTGTGCACTGGGAATATTCTGGATATTATATAGTGGTCACATTAATGCCACTGTATATTCAATCAATGATCCTTGTAGGCACCTTCTCCAATTCTTTCAAACTCCTACGTAAAGATATTATAAGTTAAAAAATGCCCTAAACTTTATATTTAGCAAAATTTCGCTAATATAGTCATACTAAAAGTCGCCTCAACCACGGAGCATGTGGACTCAATTATGCGTTTCTTTACACTGTACTGTGAAGTCCAATCATTCCACCTCCTTCAAAATGCTCAAATAAGTCCGAAATTTAATAGGTGCTGCGCGCTTCATCTGAGTCACGTGGGCATAAATTCGCCCAGTTCTCAATAATTTACTCTGAAGAAAAATATATTATACAGAGAGATTCACTACATTTGAGAAACGGCACTTACGATCGCAGACACTTAGTCGATCTGAAAACAACTTTATCTCTTTTGATATCAACTCATACTTAATGTCAAGCATTAAGTGGATAGCAATTTCGCTTCAAAATGATATTAAAATATTCACAAAAATTAAACAACAAATGGAAATCCCATTTTTTCTAAAATTGTAATATGTCTATCATCATGTTTATGAGACTATTAAAAATGTGAAATCAGTTTGTAAATTATACTAAACAAGATTGGAACATCAAAAGATGATTTTTAAACAATCGAGTCAATTTACATACTTGAATTAATTCCGAAAGCAAATTTCTTTATAAAAAGAACATTATCAAAATTATACGTATGTCGAAATGGTTTCATAAAATAACTAGAATCAAAATTTTATATTTAACTGATATTATTTGAATGCCTTAATTTAAGACAGACAACACTATTATTACAAACACAAAACATACTATAGTCTGGAGAATTGTAAAACTTTTATTGCGAAGTGATACTTTTACAACTACGTATAGAATTTTTTGCGGGAATAAAAACGCATAGATTACGTATCTAGTCACTATATAGCTTTAAAAGAAAATCGATGTTTTAATAAAGTCATTAATCTGTTTGGACTATAAGTAAATCATCGAAAAAAACAAAAACTGTTTCTATTCTTGATGTAAACGAAAGGAAATTAAAGGCTATCCAGGATATAAAATTACAAAGAGTTCGGTAAATAACTATGGATGGGGGAAAACAACCTTGTTTACTTTAATTATATTTTTTTATTCTTGATATATTAACCATGATGCATCAATCTATATGGCATGTTAATTCAACTTTTTTTTTGTTCGGTTTTAGCTGAAAGACGAAGTAAACAATGTTGCGTGCATATCATTTTCTTTTCAGCAATATAAAAACACTCTACGATGATGCAGAGTTGCCATTTATTTCTTTTTTCAATAAAAGTTTATTTTGCACACATCAGCAGAGTGAAATTGCGCACACAAACTCACATTTTGCACGGTTGGATGCCATAAACGTGGGCATTAGAGACGATAGCCTACACTTAAGTCAGGAAGGAAAAACGACTTCATCGCTGAGAAAAAGGTATGGACATATTTTTCTCCGCGAAAAACCGTCGGTCACTCTAAAATTTCCTTACCAAAGAAAACATACGGTTGTAAAAATACATATAAATAGAACCAAAAAAAAAAGAAGATGTAGGAAAATAGGATCTTTTTTCCCTCATTTTTGATGGTTGAAATGGAGAATGTTGAGGAAATTTTCCGCGAACAAATGTTGGAGAGGAAGTGATTGAAAATTCTTTTATCTGACTCCCTTGTCGATCATTCCCGCTTGAAGGAAGAGGGATGCCATATTTGGCCGAAAGCACCTTCAAAAATGCCATAATTCCTTGAAATTTTCAAGAAAATAAGCTTTTTCCATTTATAAGGAAAAAAGATCTGAAATTTCTTTATTGGAATATTAACTTTTATATTAAGTATTCAAGGGGAATTACAATGCCTTCTTAAGGGTACTGTGGCCATGGGAACATGAAAAATTAACCAATATTGTATATTTTAATTTTGATATTTTATTATCAAACACATTAACAGAAATCGTATGTAAAATAATGTTTTGTATATCTTTATTTGTTAGTTTAATATAACCCATTTTTATTAACTATGTGGATTGCTGTATACACATTTTCTTAAATTGAAGGTTTGGCACATTATCCACATTTTAAAATACTCCAAGCGCATTAGATTGTTAGCTACAACCCTGAATATTTTCTTCTATGCTGCATAAACATATATTGATAGAATTTTGTATAAATAAATAGTTAATGAAATGGTTATTCTTTTTTTGGGGAGGATTGAGGAACTCATGCAATACATTTGCAATAGTTTTGGACATTTGTGAAGAAAAACCGAAATAATTCTAGATATTAGAGAAAGAATTGTTAAATAATTTTTGTTAAACAAGTAAAATATTGTATAGAACTACAATATATATTCAAAAGATATGAAAATAATGAGTTATGTTATATTTTAATGCTCCTGGAGCGATGGTTCACATACATATATATGCATTCAGTTCTTACCCCAAAATGAAAAAGTTGCCGATGTATTGTGCTGAATTCTTTTATAGCATAAGAATAATATAATGAGACCATTATGAAAAGTTGAAAGCAATAGCTCATAAATTAAGAAACTTTATTATGAACTTTCATTGTGCCCTAATAATTAGAAAATGGCAAAGAAACATGAACGTAATTTTCTCCTTTTCAATTTACTTGAAAGCACGATATGTCCGTCAACCGCTAGTCGGTGTATCTATTCTAAACATTCTGATTAACAATAAAGGATTTTATCGAAACTTATTCAATAGCTATTTTTATCTAATATTTTCATTTATCATTAATATTTCACACAAAAGTTTATTAGTTTCTTATGGTGTTCCAGTCAGTGTAATAGTAATTTTTGAAAGAAATACTTTCCTGTTTCAGCTGTGTTAAGTATAATAGCCAACACGTTTTCGATAAAAATATTAATAATTGAGTAAACTCATTTTTATTATCATGAATTCAATATAAGATTACCATTATCACATTTTAAATTATAATTTTAATAATTTTATTACTGAGTTTGGCTAGCTGTTTTCATCGCAAAGCAACCTGCGCGGTGCAAGATTGAATGCCCCTACGAATAGTCGTAGTGGGACATTAAGATTCTCTTATATAAGAAACAGAAGAAAGATTTCTGGAAACTGTTGGACTGTTGATGGAACAGAGTTCAGTTGCGAGTCCCTCGAATTTAAGCGTATTATTTCTAACTCATTGCACTCAGTTAACAGAGATATATGGAAATTAATCTTTTTCCTTAATTATGTAAAAAAATTGTTTTAATCTTCATTAAATTTTTCACTGAAACTAAGAAATAAGTATTTTTCTGTAAAAGAAACCAAAGAAATTTAATTATTTTTTTTAAAAAAGGCAACAGCAATGACCTTGTGTACTAAACGGCAGATTTTTTAAAAAAAATATTTTACTCTTTCTAATCTTGAGATCAATTTTTCTCATATTCACTACCAGGTTGAGTCCTTGATACGGAATTATATATTA
>BGPR01023152.1:0-24557 GCA_013235015.1 Araneus ventricosus | reverse complement strand
AGCTTCAATAATGTTCACTTTATTAGATATTCAAAACATGAAAAATAGGTATACGCGCCTAACCGGTGTGTATTTTTGTCATTTGGTGTTGTTGACACGAGCAATGTGCAGAAAATAGATCCCAACTGCCCATCTTGAAGACCTGAAGTGTTAATTTATCACACAACAGGTGGGCTCTCCGAAGGCAGTAAGGGCTAGTTTGAATAGGATCCTAGCTGAATAGAACGGATTCTTGTGGTTAGTCCCTTCGAGGGGTTGCTGATTACCCATGGATCAGAGGGGGGAAGAGACTGAATCCGCTGCGCTTTTGGAACATGTTCTGTTCGGAGGAGGGCGCACTTTTAAAACAGATAAGGGGTCTTCGAACAATCGCTTTTCGAATCGCTTTACAAGGGAGACCGAACCACTCAGAGGGTTAAATAGTACATTTTAGGCGACTGTTTGTGGTCCAATCGAATCAATTTTTGGCATCTACAATTTTCTTTTTCTAATTCTTGTTTTTAAACATTTTTATTAAAGCAACTGTAACAAATTGTAGCCTAACAAGTTTCCTATCTGAAGATATAATAGTATATCTTTTTATTTAATTAAAAATTATACAGAACTCTCATTTACCTATATTTGCCCAGTTCTTCACAAATCATGAGCACGTAGCGTCCATGAGCAAATTCCATCCTTCTGCTTGTCTTTTATTTCATCCAGTGCATCAATATTGCTTTCAAATAAAAAATAAAATGAAAGCATCGCATTATATTAATATTTTAAAATTAAATGCTTATCTTGATTTTAATTGTGCATATATCGCAAAGTAAATAAAGGATGTACTTAAAGAAGAGGCTAGTATATAATCCTGATCATATTAAATTCATTTCTTTAATCTTATAAACTTAAGGCTATGTAATAAACCTTAAATATACCTGTAAATCCTTTTACGATCTTTTAAGAAAAAGAAACTTTTTCAGGGTAAATGTATCGTTAAATTATTCATCACTATGTAAACTACTGGTCAGTGTTTCGTTCATTACCGAATTTCTGTGGCTAAATCGTGTCCGTCATTTCAAAATCCAATTCATAGTCCAAACCCAGCCTGATTCCATTAGCTTTCTCCAGCTTAGGAAGCAATCTCACTCGAGGCCCTGAACCGTAAGCAACGTCGTAAGACAAACTTTACATTCAATTATTCAGCCAGACCAATTGGGTTCGCCCTTCCAGCATTTTCTTCCGTTAGGGCCTTAACCTTAAATAGTAAATAGGTAGATACTCTGAATATTACACGAAGTCTGGTACTACGATACATATAGACGACGAGATGTAGGAAGGGATCATAATAATGATTATTGATAAAGGGCTTGGCTAGAAATTTTGTATAGATTGATCTATTCGAAATCAGAGAATGAAACGCTAGATATGGAATCAGTCCCAGTCGTTTGTCACATCATGTTTCAACTATTTTTAAACTAAAAAGAATGGCCGTATCAACTGACTTATGTGTCAACTTATCATGTCTGCATTATAAAATGATTCATCTTCGTGTCATTCTAGATTTCTTCTTACACTCAAATTTTTTAATAATTTTGTCATGTTTAAAAAGTGGTTTTCTTACTGCATTTCGATCTAGAAAAATGCAATTTGGTAGTAATAAATATTTAATCAAAGGCATATTGATTTAATTAATTATTCTTAATCTTGCTCTGAATTAAAATATTAAATTAATTTTCTGCGCTGTTCTTATACATTTATGCAGATTGACTCCTCACTTATTAAAAAAAAACCTTACCGTCTAATTTTAAACTTAAAATGAGGCCAGTTTCCTACTCATATCTTAAGGCATCAGAGATTCTATCAAATTAGAGAGAAAACAGCTTTCCCCCTTTATCAGAATTTTTATATAAATATTAATTAACAAAAGTCTATTCCTAATCACAAAGGGTTGCAGACTCTGTAAGTTCTCCAACTCAAAAGTTTTCTTTATAATGAAACATGATGAAAATTCGAGTTTCCAGTTTAGTTATATTTACGTCCCGTTTCTCTAAAACATGAAGGCTATATTTCAAAGTACCTCGCAATTTCGAACCGTGGTCGATTGACGACGACGAAACCTGAGCCTGCACTTCCCTCTCCAAACTTCCGGGTCAGACCAGCGAGAGTACATTTGCCCCAACGGATTTAGCGTGCAGCAATTGCGCTTGCATGGTGATTCTGCAATGAAATCGGGTTTAGAACCTGTAACCCTCCTGTCCAGAGGTCGGTACCTTACATCCAGCCTCCCGCGGCCAATGATAAAAATTCGAAAATTCAATCTTAGTTTTCTGAAAACTGTTAATATTAAAATGGTTACACTTTGCCGGAACTGACAGTTCTTCAGCGCGTTTGCCATCTCTATTTTCTCTCATCTGTGCCGCACAACTTAGCAATAATTCAACATACTTTGGACCGACCTCTCTTCTCCGTTAACGGTTAAGGCGAAAATTTCAGCATTCTGAAGCAGGAATATGAATTCCTTACTCTCATTCATCGGGAAACATCCATTCCACTACCAGAAACCTAATTTGACAGCCATGTCCTCCACACGCAGCTTCTGATTTGAGATCACTTTAATATTATAGTAGAACTGTCGACTTTTGACCTGGCAGGTCATACTATTATATTACCGGAGGACATTTTCTAATCATTTAACTCCCTGGACAGAATCTGTAAATAGATTACAAATACCATCTTTCTCTGCTATCGAGTAGATCATGTAAAGTTCTATTTTTCTTACAATTGATTGAATGTCAGAGAGACACTATTTGGAGGAAAGTGGGGATAATTTTGTCCTTTGAGTCGTTGACGTGAAAAGAAATTTCGATTGATAGATGCTCCCGGTTTCCAAGATAGAAAGAAGAATTTTCCTCTCCTTTTCGAAGGGAAACGTGATAACCGTTTCTGGAAATGTAATTCGAAAGCGATATGAATGCATACCACTTTCCCATTGAAACCACTTAAATACTCAGCTTCATTTAGATACTCTCAACCAAACTGTAAGAAAAAAAATAAATTTAGATGTTTATTAAAATAAACATGTAATTATTAAAGTGCAGTCTCGGAAAAATGTATCCACCTAGCCAATATTCCGACCACCTCCCCTCTCACTATTTAAGAGAAGTGCCCTAATTTAAGGAAGTGTTGGAAGGACCAACTCCAGTGCCTCGGCTGATTAATTGAATATAGAAGCTACTTAAAACGTCCCTGATTAAGGTTCAGGGTCTCAAGTTTGAATGCGTTTTGAACTTACGAAGGCAATTCGATTCGGGGTAATTTTGGAAACCATAAATTAGATTTGGATAGTTACACACACCAGCGATGATTTATTTCCAGGAACGCACGGATTCCTAGTTCACGATCTCCGAATCTTAATTAGTACTTTCGATAACCGTGTCTTAAAAGAATTGATTTAAACCTTATTAATTGATTTATCTAAAATGTAAATTTTTCTGTTGCAAGGGAAAATTTATTTGTTACATCCAATAACATATCTCATTCATTCATAATCTTTCGCTTCTTTCATTCAAGCTTTCACTAACTCATTCATACCTATATAAGTAAAAAAACAGAAAGAAAGTTATAGAATAAAAGGAATAGAGAGAGGACATTTCACTTTTTCCTTGGTATTTTTTAACTGGTGGTAGTTGTCTTCGTCATGTCCTGATGAATACAATATTGAGCTGAAGATGAGAGGATAATTTAGCAACTCGGAAAGTCAAAGAACGCTTGAATTAGTGTTTCAAAAATTGCGATAGTATATCGAACTATATTTTCGATATATTTAAATGCCTTAAATAGGAATATTGTATTAAGTGGCATAATGTGAAGTGTCTAAGATTTTGTTCTGAAGTATTCTTTGTGTTTTAAGAACGATTATATACAGGAAATCCACAAATTATTATCGGGATTTCCCTACATCGTAACTTTTAATTCAAGAACATGATGATAAATATCGTTTCATATTTATAAAGTAGAAAGCAAAGTTTCAGATTCATATTCATAAAGTTCGTAACATAATTCCTTTGTGATACTATTTAAATTACGAAAACTTTATTTACGTACACTTTTTTATTAGTATCATAATCATGTTCCTACTCAAC
Organism: Araneus ventricosus; assembly: GCA_013235015.1. Lineage (NCBI taxonomy): Eukaryota > Metazoa > Arthropoda > Arachnida > Araneae > Araneidae > Araneus > Araneus ventricosus. Next base: position 20,433 of record BGPR01023152.1, on the reverse strand, counting down.
TAATATGCTGTTCTATTTATTTAATTTTGAATTATAGTCAAACTCCGGTTACCAAAATTCAAGTGAACGAAAACCCGTGTTATACAAAGTGCCGCTGAAATAGCACATCTCTAAAATACGTAATTTACTGCACAATAACAATGGCAGAGGCCAGAACGAGCTGTGCTACGGATAGCCAAGAGTTGCAAGCTCGACTCGAGTTGATATCCCCGCCACCTACTCCCCACTCTAAATGCAGCTACACTAACAACCATTCTTGGGAGAAATTTTTAAATGAAATCCTCGGTGAGGAGACAAAGAGGCATGCTAGATAGATGAATGGGTTGTCTCGGGCGACTAAGAAATAATAGACACAGTGTTGAATTGACATGTGACTCTTCCAGCAAGTGCTATCTTCACCGAAGGACCGTGGACAATAGTTCGACTCATCGCGATAGTTTTAGAGCAATTGAGGTAATCCTAAGTTAAGAGTTTGATACATCTTTGAAAAACTTACTACAGCATTGAAATTGCTTTCTTTTTATAATATTAAAATTGACCTTTGTACATGCTGTGACAGAATAGTACACTTTTAAGAATACTTACAACAAGGAAAAAGGCAAGTGATTTTGACGCCAGCTGTCTTCCATCTAATGAAAAGATTGCGAGACATTACTGCTCGGAAACAATGGGATGCCTAATATACCAAGATTACTGACTTTTTTTAATGAATTTTTCATATTCTTGAAACTGTTACTATATATACAAGGGGAACAAAAACTATTTCCCAGATTTTAAAAATTTATTGTCCGAAAATACAATTAGACATGTGTGAACTTAATTTCATTGTAATAGTATAAAGTGTTAAAAGGGACACGTTCTTCAGTGGATTTCAAAGTGTGCAAACTTGTTATCTCGAAAAATGTCAAAGCTGTATTCTAGTTCTTCAGAGTTCTTTAACTCGTCGTATGTAACGGTACTTACTGCAACTTTTATCATAGACTATAGTTCTTCAACGGCAGCAACTAGTGGCGAAGACTCTGTCCTTTATATAGACCCAGAAGGAAAAAAACCAAGAGGAGTAATTTCAGGAGATTGTAGAGATCATGGTGTTGATCCACCACTTCCAAACCATCGGCTCTGAAGTTTTTCATCTAGGAGTTCTAGAACTAACGAACCTACTTGAGGGGATACAACATCTCGTTGATAAATAATTCCATAGTTGAATGTATCAAAATTGACATGAATGAACATATCCGACAAAAACTAAATGAATGTTAGTGGGACTATTTTTTCCGCGAAGGCATTATGCATGTGGCCTCACCAAACATTAACTTTAGGCTTGTCTTTCATTGCCCGCGTAGAAAAATTTGGATTTTTCGTTCCCCAGATACGGGGATAATGTTTATTTGATTCTCGGCATTCATGATGATTCCTCGGAAGTAGATTTAAGTAAATGTATTTGACACAACATTTCTGTTCAAGAGTTTAAATTATGAGCTTGGGAATTCTGAAAGTCTCTGAGAATTATTTGATTGCAGGCCTGAAGTATTTGCACTTTAATTGCATAAAACCTTAATCTTTTAGGAAGAATTTCAACCACAATTGTTTGCAGCGTATGCAGTTAGAGTGACGTATGACGTTCTTATTTTGTAGAACTCTGCTTATATGGAAGACATAAGCTTTCAACAGTTGTTTCACTCAAACTAAGCCTGTCAGCTTTGGAAATATAATAAAAAATTGTCGGCAGGCTGTCTCTGCTAACGGCCGCTGGAAGTGAGGGGCGTATACTTACTTAGCTCACTCAACTGTGATTTTCTGTGATTAAAGTTGTTCTATGTGACTAAAGTAGCTCTATGTGACTTTAACATATCACCTATGCTCTATAACCTTTCTGTGTTAATTGAAACTAAAACCAACTCAAATCAATTAAAACGATGGAAAAGACACATTAATTAAATCAACAATTTTTAATAATTAAGTAAGGACAGTTAATTAATCGATTACTCAACTGTGACTCTCTGTGACTAAAGTAGATCTATGTGACTTTGAACTATGGTCTATGCTCTACGAACTTCTTTGGTTACATGAATATATCTGAATGAATTAATTCATCTAAAATTAATTAATTAATATTCTGTTAAAATTCATTTAATATACCCCTCAGAACCGCTGCGTGCGCGCGCATCGGACATTGCGATGTAAACGAAATTCTTCGTGATTTTCACTAACTTTGCAACTCGACTGTGACTAAACCATAATCACAAATTCTAAAATTATTTTTGGATTCTTCAATGTATACCTTTTTCTGTTGAATGAAACTAAATCCAACTCTCTATGTTGTTTGGTTGCGAAGCTACAAGCGTTTAATTTTAACACGAATTTCGATGTAATTCAACAATTCTTGAGTAATATTTCGCGTGAACATAAGATTGATGAATGAATTGCCAAATGTACGTGGATAGTCGGCGTGGATGGTAGGCGTCGCTGTGATGTCATCAAAATATTTAATGATTTTCACCAAATTTGAAAATCGACTGTGACTAAACCGTAATTCCCAATTCTAAAATTCTTTTTGCAATCTTCAATTTAAACCTTTATATCGTAAAAGAAACCAAAGCCAAATCTATATGTTATTTGATTGTAGAGCTGTAAGCATTTAAAAATACCACGAAAAGCGTCATAATTTTTTTTCCTTTCCCGACACACCATTAGACCACTATGAAGAGACCTACGTCTAAGTCAAAATCGCTGTCTCTTTCTGTAAACTTTTAATTCTGAATCTTTATAACATTAACATCAGGATCATATCAGCGTCCATAGCAACGACGGGCAATAATTAGTCCATCACATTTTGACCAAGAAGGGGGTCGATATGAAAGCAATTCATAATTAGATGAAATTTTCAGAATTTGCTATTAGATATGTTTTAGAACAAATCCTGATAAGCCCTTTAAATTTTCATGCGTACTTCCATCCAAAATGGCGGATCAAAGTTGGTCGACAAGCACCTTTTGTCTTATGTAATGTTTTACTTGTATTTCCGTAAAAATATCAATTTTTTCAATTCGGAAAAAAATCTATGAGGTCTATAAATGATGGCTGTTTAAATTTATGCTTAGGTGTGCTCTATTAAAAATTAAAAATGAGTTAACAATTTATTTATTGCACATTAATATTACCGTATTAATCCCTCTGCAGCTCTTACATCAGCTCGCTTGATGCATTGCAAGTTGATTTTGTAGGAATCCACTGATATGAAAGCAGAAAGCGTTCCTCCTCTTTATGTAAACTTTTAAAAACAAAGATTTATGACCTTCCTTTCAGGAGGGTTACGACTATAGCACATGAAACACGAAAGCGCTATTTCGTTTCATAAAACGAAATCACATGCTTCCCTTTATCTTTTATCGACACAATTTCGTGCCAAAATTATATCATCCTTAAAATTTACCACCGTTTCAATCTTGGCTTTTAAGGGGCTGCATTCATTGCACAAAAAAATTAAAAGTGAACTGTCCAATGATTCTATAATTACTCTTTTATCTTCAACAGTTACTTTGTAATATATTTTGATATTTGGGCAAGTGTGTGTGCTCATCCCCTTTATCGAAGTACCTACTGTAATCCTAATAATGTATTTTGAACTTTAATAAAGAAATTACGGACGTATAAAAAAACAATTTTACCACTATATTAATAATAAATTTGTGTATATATATTTTTTACAAACTAATAAAACATTTTCTCCTCGTATGTCATTTCTTAATTCATAGCTTGGATTTTTAATTCCGAGCTGGTAAACGTAAATTTCACTCGAAGTTCTTATCATTTGCCGGTTCCAGACAAGGAACGATGAAGTTCAATTATATTCTGATCTGCAGGTTTCAGTGTCGTTTTTAATTTGAAAGAATGTAGGTTTCTGATATTTCTTTGAAATTTGGAGAGTGCGATAAAATTCCTTCAGATTCACACATTTCAAATACTTGAAAGCAGGTTCAAAATTTTTAGAAAAAAATTGTAGGGAGAATAAATTGGTTTTAAAAAAAACATAAAACTGAATTTTAAGATGGTGAAAAATATCTTTTTTTAGATAGGTAATTTTGCTTGTTACGAGAAGATTTATTTTTTTAAGTATGGATCAAAAATTGCAATACGGCATTGAAGATTTGAGTGGTCAGTTTAGAATTAAAATGCTTTTAGAGCTTGTGAATGTTAGAAAAATATTTATCTTTAAGGTGGCTACTATAAAGATGAAGAATATTGATAAAAATTTAGGTGAAATAATCATTAAATTATACTCTAATAAAAATTATTTAATTTAATAAAATAAATTATCTTTTGGTAGTCATCATTTATTTACCTGGTTTCGATTTAACCAGATTTAATGCAAAACTTGTTATTTATGTGAGTGTTGCGTAAAGTAAAGAAAACGCTGAAGGCCATCCGCGTATTTGGGCTGTTGTAGACGTTGGCGTCGCTGCAAGCTTTGCCGCCCGGAGAAATTTGCAACATTCCGCGCATTTTTCTACTTATGTACGGAACATTAACCTCAAAATAATAATAATAATTATAATAAAAATTGCAGGTATAAGAACCATTTTTATTGTTTACGTAATATGTCGTTTGACGCCCTCGATCTCTGCAGATATATGGAGTCAATTCACGGTCACGTGAGGGATCAAATTGGCCGAAACTGCACATGTCATCTAAGCGCTAATCCGCACCACTTTTGCCGATGGGTCTGCAGTTAACAACTTCCTCCGCGCTACGAAGCGGAAGTATACCTTATACCCCCCCCCCTTACATGCAGCCAGACGGAGCAAAACAGTAAGTGCATTTCTCATTTACTTGACAAAAGTTTAAAAGTTCCGAAAATCAAAATCTGTATTTTATTGATGGAAGTAAACAAACAACCGTAGCAAAATTTGTTACTCCTAGCTTAAAATTAGTGGACAAATGTCTTAATAATTTATTCATCTAGTGAATACTTTTGGAAATATGCCTGATATCCAGGTATTATAGTTGAACTAATTTATCAAAAGTGTCATTTAAAGTTGAAAAATTAATATGGTAGGTAGGGTAGATGCTCCAGTTTTAACTGTTTAAAGCATATTAAATCATACTTATACTATTCTTTAGCAAATTTTATTGTCTTTCTGCTAGTTATAAAATTTTTCTGAAGAATATTTTAGATTTAGATTTATGAATTTTTCAATGAAATAACCCAATTTGCACCAGTTTTGGCCACCTCTATGCACCAGTTTTGACCACACTAATATTATATTTTTAACAGACATTTTAATTAAAAATAAATAATTTTTATCCAATATATATTTTAGTACATTATTTTCTATTATTTTAAATGTGATTTTTTTGATGAATATATAAAGATATGTAATAAAATTTACCTAAGCTGATTTTAGCTGCAGATTTCAGTTTTTTTTTTTTTTAAAGAAACAGGAATGCAGAAAACAATAATTTAATTTGGTTGATGAAATACAAACTATATATACTCGCATATTTTTTGGATAAAATATGAAACAAAAATGGGGAGAGGCATTGCACAAGCATAGTTTTTTAAAAAAAATCTTACAAATCAAGAATTTGCAGTATTATACTCATTAACAGTATCCACAAATATGTATTTTTATAATTTTTAATTGCAACATTAATCCAATTCATGAGAATTATTTTTAAAATTCGAGCAATCCCTGCATATAAAAGAATATTCCTGATCACTCGAGTCAGGTTCCTCAAATTGAAATTTTCTAACATAAATGTGAGGTAAACATTCAAAATAGAGATGTTTTTGACATTCCATTTTGAATGGCCTTAACTGCATTAGCAACTTTAGATGGTGAGTTGTATTTTTTTTTATGAAATACTACCTGCCTTCTTATTTTTAATTGGAGTCATTACTATGTAAAATGAAAACAAACAAAACTAAATCGGTTACTTTTATTTTAGAAACAAAGCTATATCAGTTACTTTTCATTTTAGGAACAAAACTAAATCAGTTGCTTTTATTTTAGAAATAAAATTAAGTTAGTTGCTTTCATTTTAGAAACAAAACTAAATTAGTTTATTTTATTTCATCCAGATATTCTTAAATTTATGTAATGGCTAAAAACAGAATAATGAAGTTATGTGGCCAAAACTAGAACATGTAGTGTTCCACTTTTGAAATAGTAAAATTGAAAATAGTAAAATAAGGATTGTTTAAAGTATTGCAATGCTTCTTATTAGTTAATTTGAAATTACTAGTTAATTATTGGAAAAACAGATCCAATGTGGCCAAAATTGGAGCATCTACCCTATATAATAAATACATATGCAGAAATTTAATATGTAAATATAAAAGAATGAATTATTGAAAGAACTTACATAAATTCTGATTACAGTGGAATGCACTCTGTTTCATCACAGACTGAGACTTTTACCGATGTTTCGGACAGGATGACTAAGCTAAAAGATGAGCTTAAAGAATTATAAGATTCCCTTGGGAAAAAGGCCTTCATCCCAGAGAATATATCGAATGACACTCAGATGAAGGCACTAACAAGTTTCACAAAAGAAAGGTTTTCTTGCGTTTATTCTTTTTTGAATGTTGAAGAGGACCTTCAAACGGGAAATTTCTGTAAGCGACCTGTTGATATTTTTTTTCCTGTTTCTTGTAAAATTAAGAACTGGAATTTCAAATGAATTTTTATCTGTTTTGTTTGAAATTTCTGATTCGACAGTTTCAAGATATTTTACTTTCGTAATGACAGTTCTTTACGAAAAGCTTAAACTGTTACATATATTTCCCTCGAAATCAAAAGTTGTCGAGTCAATGCCAAGGCAGTTCTATTCTGAAAACAGAGACTGTAGAGTCATTGTTGACTGTACTGAGTTTCCAATACAGAAACCTAACAGTCCAGCAGAACAGCAAATGACCTTCAGTTTCTACAAAAACACAAATACTTTAAAAGGTATGATAGGCATTATGCCGTCAGGGACCATCAGCTTCATTTCACCGTTATATTGTGGTAGTATATCGGATAAAGAGCTCTTTATTAAAAGATATCAAATGTACGAGTAACAGTAGAAAGGGCTATATCCCAAATCAAAATATACAAATATTTTGAGAGACCTATCCCCTACACAATATAAAATCTAATTTTTTTATTACTTGCATGTTGTGTAACTTCCATAACCCTTTAATTAATGTTAAATAGTTGTTTCTAAAAATGAATACTTTTATAGATCCCAATGAAAATTTCTAACAATGATTTTTTTCTTCTTCTGGATGTTGTCATTTGTACTTATTTTTTTGTTGGATAGTTTCTATTAATTGTTATTGTAATTATGTAAAAAAGGTGCATTTAATTCTTAGATATTGCTATTTGATGATCAGTAAATTTGATTAGTTTTTATTCTGTTTTCTTATCCTTTATATGTATGGGGGATATAATTTTTTGATGTAGTGTGTTTTTGTAAAGTGTCCTCAGTTTAATTTTGCCTTATTCAGTTTTATATGTGTTTGGTATTTAGTTAATTGATCTGAGTATTTTATTCGTATTGCTTTATTCTTATTTACTTATTCGTATTATGCTTTATTATTCAAAATTCGTATTTTACTTTTTTTTTATTTAATTCTCTGTTTGGAGTCCTGGTTCCTCATAGCTAGTATTTTTGTGCGAGCAAACTTTAATTTTCTTTTTCTAAAGATTGTTCTCCAGAATGGTTGAATATAATAATTTGAAACCTAATTTGGGTTAATGTGGAGTTTATTGTACCCACTTACTTCGTTGGGTACCGTAAACTCCACATTTACCCTAATTTGTATATTACAATTAGTAATTTCACAGTATATTAATTTTATATGTAGTATTTTTTAGCAAAGTGTCCTTGGCTTTTTTCCCCCTTATTCCGATTTGTATTCTATTTATATTATTGTTTCATTTACTATTTATTATTAACATGATGCATCATCTCTTTTGTATTCTTGGTATCTACTGTTTTTAACTTGTAGTTTACCTACTATTTGTAACTTGTAAAAACTGTTAGTTTATATATATAAAGTATTTTTACAATATGAAAATATTTAAATGTTTATTTTATATAAAATTTATTTCTGATAATGGATTTTCTGAAATCGAGATAATAATAGTATTTGGAAATTACTGATTTTTTTATTATATTTAAGTATGAAAACCAATAAAAATTTAGTTAGTAGTTACATGTTTTATAGTTACATATGTTTTTAGCATGCATTAATAATTTGTTATTAATGCATGTTATGTATTACAATGTTATAATATTGCATGTTATTATAATGCATGCAATTTATTATTAATGCATGTTATTTTTAGCATGCATTAATAATTTATATTCACTGTAAAGTTACATATAAATTTTTAGTATGATGAAGCAAATCTGTTTTCTGTGAATGAAGATAACTGCATTTTCCAAATGCCTTATATTCAACATAAAAATGGATGTGTATCCATTTCATATTTCTGAACCTGCTTTCGACACTTGAAGGTACACCGTGGAGACAGAAGACAGCCCTTTGGCTTAAATATGGCCAACAAGATGATCTTTTTCATCTGTGACTGCATGTATTTGCTTGCACCACAGTTGTAATTGATTTTCTTGAAGTGGCTTGATATATAATTCAAGATATACATGCATCTTTAACTTTTTTTCATATTATGTTTAGATTATTTTATAGTACTTTTTATATAACTTATTTATTTTATAATTATTGACCTTTCCTAAATGTGCTTAGTTTATTAAATTATATTGGATTTGTCTACCTAAGAAAACTTAAAGAGATTATTTGGTTTTAAAAAAAATCATGAAATTTGAAGTCTCTGTGCTACATTATTGGCTTCATCTGACAATTTAACAACTCTATTTTTGGGTTGGTATTCTTCTTTATTTTAAACATAAAATCTTATACATGTGCATTCAAAATATTTTTATTTCATCGTATCAGTTTATGAGTTTGCTACAGTACAAAAGTAGAAGCAACTTTGAAATTCGTAGATGACTATAAATTTCTTCTAATATTAAATATTAGGAAAAAAAATCTAAAAATATTTTCTGCTAATTTTCAGTTTGTAATCTTTTCCCATTGTAGTTTGAGAAAGTATATGAAGCGTTAAAAATATTATTATTACTTTAGTTACAAATATTATTTTGAGGAACCATAATCTTTTTCGTTAGTTAAACAATCCATTTTTATGTGTTATAATTTTAAATTATATCATTTACAATTTTTTTTGCATACTGAACATTGTTTTTGTGTCTGAAATTGAATACAACAAAACATTCATACAACCATGGAAAGTAATTTGAAAAGTGGGCTCTGTTGTGTAATAAAACAATATTTTGCATTAACCTGTTTTTATTGTTTTTATTTGAAACATTACACATATTCACTATATAACAGTGTTACCCAACGTGGGCAAAATAATATAGAAAAATTTTCATTAAAATCATTTCGTACTTGAATTTCAATTCGCCATCATATTTTTGAAAATTCACTTACTGTGTTTCTCAACAATATCCTAGTAATTTCTTTCTAAAACCGATCATTTAAGTTTCTTCAGTGAACAATTCAATTTTTGCATTTTTAGTAATGGTTTGATAATTTGCCTTTTAAAAAATCTACAATTAAAAAATTGAATTGATGCAAATGCAAATCCTATTCTAATCACATTTTCATTTAACTTGATAATTTATCTATTTATTCAGAAGAGTGTAGTTGTCTTAGAAATCTTTTTATAGCATTTATTAATAGCTATTAAGCTAAAAAAAAGTGAGAAAATATTATATAAATAAATATCAATGTAAATCTTTTTTCTTATTTTCACATTAAAGGTATATAGTTTATTTATTTGAGAAAATTAACTAGCAAGAAGGAGATTGAAGTGGGGTTTACACGCGAACAGTAAAACCGACAGTAGGATGTCGATGTCAAGTTTGGACAGAGGCTTGCCGTGGCCAGGTTAAAACTTTTATGATTCTGCACATGCGTCATCTCTTACTGTCGGTTTTACTGTTCGCGTGTAAACCCTGCATTACTTTGTTAGTATTTATATTTTATTTTATAATCAGTAAGAAAATACATTGAATAACTAGATTTTAATGTATTGTACAGTCATGCAATAAAAACAAAAAAAAGTTGATCTATAATTAGATTTCAGTGATTCAGAAATCAAGATAATTTTAAAACGTTCTAACAATTATTTTTAGTGTTAATAAATACAATCGAAAAGTTATACATAATTTAGAATATACTAAATTTCAATAAGATTGTTAGCTGAAGAATTATTCTAATTAATCTTTTTTTAGAATTAACATGTAAAACATTTATACTTTGAGGGACATGTGCCAGTGGATGTGACGCGTTCATGCAATTAGCATATGATAGGTATTTTCCATCCTCACCATCTTTGATGAACCATATATGCAAAACATTCAATTACAGCAAAAAGAAGGTTTTGAAAGCTAGCAGACTGTTTCATTATATTTTTTAAAGGGATAGAAAAGTAAAAGTTACTTAATTTTTCATGAATGCTTGCCATTTCTCATCATCATACCCAATTTCTTTGATGTATGGTTCCTTTTCAACAGCAAATAAAAAAACAAACATTCTTTTTTTTTGTTACTTTAAGCCATCTGGTGACACAGTATGTAATATAATTTAAACATTTGTGCATTCGTGTATTTTTATCAATATAATGCTGTATAATACAACTGGGAATAATAATAACCTTAAAAGCTATTGCTATATGTGTTCCAAGTTAGCAAAGCAATTTTGAGATGTGTATTAAGTATACTTAGTTATATCCTACACAAAGCTTTCTAAGTTAAAAATGGTTTGCTGTGTGAAATGCAATAAAATGAAAGTGCTGATAAAAAATATTTAGTCTGGTTAATGTTACACTATTTTATTATTACAATATTATATATAATTTCTCATTACACATATTACAATGCTAAACTAATTTATTTGCTACTAAAAGAATGTATAATATACATATTATAAATAAAAAAGTATCTGTGTATATAACATCTTATTTCTGTAAATTTAAATTGCATTTTAAGAAGTTATTTCTCATTTTTATTAATAACTTAGAGTTTTCCAGATAAAAATTAAACTTTTCATACTCTTTTGTATAAATAAAATAAAGGAAATTTATCTGATAATATTGATCTTTAAATGAGGTAATATTTTATAAAGAATATCAACATGAGAATAATAAAAGTAAGCACAGTAAAAAACATGCTTAGATGAAGAAGGAATTGTACCACCAGGACATTTGCATTTAGCACCAAGAATCTGAAATAAAATGCAAAATCAAACTGAGTTTGTAATTCAATTAACCATTTATTAACTGGCATCCAACATATAGTTGATATGCACATCACAAGGATAAACATAACATCAGCTGTTTAAGATTGAGCGCTGGGTGTTGCCGGATGGTCATGTGTCGATGGATGTGACGTCACATGCATAAAGTCCATTAACGTTACGGAGAGACCCTCAATAGATCCGCAGAAGGCTCTAATCACCGCCATTTTTTATTTGTCACGTGACCGTGAATTGACCGCATTGCAGCGACACACATTTGCAGTTATATTTGTATTTATCATTAATAAATTATGATTCATCACTCTTTTTTAAATTTTAGTCGCACGAAACATTTTTCAGCTGTGAAGAAACGCTAAAATATCTGTTTCAACATCACTAGTATAGTCTTTCTCCGCGGTTATTCCTTCAGCATGAAAACACTATAAGAAAAGTTAAGGCAAGTCTGCAATGTATAACTACGAATGTTCGACTGCGAAATTCGGTGCTGGAAGGAATAATTTCTCTCTTCAGTGGTTTTATTTTCTCTGCGGAGGAGGAATACTCTTCGGACACTTGAAAAATTTAATTATGGGATAAAATGATATTCATATATATTATGTTATTTATATGACGCTGTTTCGTTTTTAGACCACTCAAGGATTTTGTAAAAATAAAAAAGACTGGACAACGCAAGGTACTGCTACGATTTATCTGATTGTTAACTTTCCACTTAACACTTCAGCGCGATGGAAACAATCAGCCAATATTTGATTCATCAGCAAACTTCTGTGGTTGCACCTTGTCCAGTCATTTCCAAATTAAATCCAAAGCCTCCGAAATAGCCAGAATCTATTCGCTGTCTCCTATTTAGAAAGCGTTCAAACTTGGGGTTATATATCTTAATCAACGGCGTTTCAGGAAGCTTCTACATTCAATTAATCAGATGCGCCATATGCAGTTGTTCTGTCCAACATCTCCTTCCGCTAGGGCCCTAACCTTAAAGAAAATGGGAAGATGTTTCGGATATTGTGCAGTACTTGGTACATAAGAGGCATTTATGAAATATGAAACGAGGACTGTAGTACTGTTTTTAGATAAGGAGTTTGGCTAAAATTATAGATTGTTTGGTCGATTTCACATAACAGATTTCATCACTAGTTTGAATCACCAGAAACGGAAACTATCCCAGTGGTATTTCCCATGAATTGAAGCATGATTCAGTTAAATTTACAATTAAATTGTTTACCAGCATAAGCCGAATGATATATCTACATATTAACCTCTGACTGCGATTTTAACAGGCTAAAGTGCTGACTTAGCACTTTTATATAGATGGACGATGCTGTACAAATGAAGATTTACATAAATAAAAAATCGCTTGGCTAAACGGTATTTGGACAAATTTGCTTAGGTTGCATCTAAGTTGTGATTTTAAAAAAATACAAAGTCAGAGAGTTAATGCAACTTTGAGACAAAAATTTGTATTTTCCTCAACGAATTTTTAGCTTCCATCAAATAGTTTTAAAAAATTGTGTGTAATTAAAAATAAAATAATTTGTTTAGTATTAATTTTGCCATAAAAATGAAATTTATCAGGGAAAACAATTAATCAAAGAATTAATGTTTAGTTTACTTTTACTTTAGATTATGTTACTTTTATTTATATTTATTTACTATTATTATCAAAATCAAATCTATTAACCATTTTTTCTAGATTTCTGTCGGATATTTCTATAGCAATAATCAAATGTTTTGAAATTCCATTTCTACAGTTTAGAACTTAACAGCATATCAGCCTTGTTTGTGAATTAAATTATAAAATGTCAGAATTTCCGAAAACAATACAAATATTCCGTTTTCATAATCATTTATACATCTCACTCAATCTCTTTACAGCATGATAATTATCAAATATAATTATTATGCTGTAAAGAGGTTGTAAGATTTCCAATTTCTGTTTTAAGTTATTTAAGAATTTAAAAAAAAGTATTTGATCTCGTGAAGGTAGTTCCTGTTTTAACTTGACTGTTTGTTTGATCATCTGTTTGGCTGTAAATTTGCTAATTACTCAGTCACGACCGACTGTTTGATTTCCTTCGAATTTCGTTAGAATGTTCTTTGAAGTCATTAAAACGACGTCTGAAAAGGACTATCTTTTTTCCGTTTCTAAATGCTGACCGTTCATGGTTACGTTTATTTAGTGTTCAGCATTTTCCAACCGTTCTTGCCGCATTGCTCATGCTATAAAAATTTACTACCTGTACTCTCGAGCATGAAATTTACTACAATATTTCCCTTCATATTTTTGATGTACTTCAAATGGTTCTGCCGGACACGAAGGGAAAAGGTTAGAATTCTTCGTTTAACAAGCAACACCACCTATATAAACTTTTTGAAATTTAAAAGATGAAGGAAATACTCAATTTTTCGCAATCAATATCAGATATTTCTGAATTTTTCATCATATGATATACGCATAAGGCCGCATACTCCCACCGCACGTCTAAAAGTATTTCGAAATATTCGTTATTGGTTTCTGCCTTTTTGAAATTTCAAAAAATGAAGATAGGTGGTGTTGCTTGTTAAGAGACGAAATAATGTTATAGAATTGTGTTGTTGATATACCGATAATGTGAGAGATGATGTCTCTACTTCCCCTAACACTCTAACATGAAGTATACTGTTCACAGAATAACTAGTTACGTTTTTTGATCATTCAATATAAAAATATTAACATGCTTCCAGAAATTTAAATTCTTTTGATCATTCTCCCATTCATGATGCATCACAGATCCAACGATTCACTTAAAGTGGATTTTATCAAATGTAAAATGTCTAACTTATATTTCAAAGCTGCTGTTAGGAATCTGAGATCTAGGGTATTTATTCGTTTTCTTTTCTATCAAAAGTTATAGTTTACCAATAAGAGAGTGTAAATTATGACCACAAAACAGATCATTGTTATCTCTTCTAGAGTGTTTTAATATCAAATCTATGTTTTATAACGTTTTAAAACTGCTACAATGTTTGTGGTATTAAGAAAAAGGAATAAAATATGAAAAATATTTGATTTTGGGCTTTTATAATTCAAGTAAGAAATTAGAGAAAAATATTGAAATTGAGCAAAAGTTTTCAAATTTATAAAAGTTTATTGTACTTGTGCGGCGCCTCAAGATTAGCGTAAAATTTTATTTTCATTTTTTTGCATCAAAAGGCAACTTTTATGGATTATTAGAAATTTAAAAAAGAAAGATAACGTTTCTTTCGTTCCACTTTAATGTTCGACTTAACCAAAAAAAAAATCTTTATCGAAACGGCTGCCACACTTGTTCGGTTACCCGGGATTGCACTTTATTTTTAAGTGTGCATACGATCTCACATGAAGTATGTAGTGGAAAGATGGCAAGACATCATTTTCCCCCTGATATAAAGTTTTGAACGCCCATTAAAGGTCACGGAAAACAGAAGAAAACATTTCTTTGCTCACGAACGTATTATAAAATTTTTACTACTATATTAATACAAAACTTTTATATATAAGTTTTCATCAAATTACGAGGAACACATGTATAATAATTGGACCATAGTTTCTTTAATTTGAAGTGGGACTTTTATGTCTGAGCTGGTAAAGGAGACTTATAAAGTTGTCATCATTTCAAGGTCCCAGGGAAATAAAAATAGGTTTATCATTCTTTTTAGTTTTCAGCGCTATCTACATGTTGAATCGATGTAGTTTTATATCTATTTTTAATTCGTAGGTCGATAAAAGTTCCTCAGACTCCTGCATTTCATGCATGCGGAAAACGATGTTAAGATTTCATAAAAACATTTGCACGACAACTAATTTTGTACACAGAAAAGATAAATCTTTTAAATTTTAGATGGTGGAATGAATTTTTGTGGTTTAATAATACCGAATTTATCAAGGAAAAACATAAAATTTTTCATAATTGTAAATTCATTAAAATTTCAAAAATAGCCCCAAAGTACACATTTCCCACATTTTAAAGAATGTTTATTCTAAATTTCGTAGCTCTTGGTTCAACGGTCTGCCATGCAGAGCGCACACTCATTCTTCTTTTTCAGTAATAGAAATAGAAATATACTACAACTGTTTTTTCAAATAAATTTTTGACATTTCAATATTGCATCGCTTAACAAGCAAAATAACCCATCACAATTTTTTGAAATTGCAATAAAGAAGGAAATACTAAGTTTCTCGCAAGCAATTACGGATGTTTCTGAAATTTTAACATCTGATTTAAACATAAGATCGCATAAACCTACTGCATGTGAAAAATATCTAGAAATATTCGTTATTATCTTAGAAAACTGAGTATTTTTAGTACTGAGTATTTAAATATTTAATCATTTTTAACAAAGTTACTATAGTAACTTGTTATCCGTATCTGTAGATATGGTATCGTTTCATTTCTGAAGATATGCTCTTATATCTTCAGATACGAAATTTGTAGCCTAACCAGTTTCGTATCTGAAGATATAAAACCATAACTTGTCATATACTTAAAAATAGAGTAAGGGCTAATGGATTTTTCTTAAAATAATTAATTGATCATATTTATATCTAAACACTTGATTTGCAACTTAACAATGTAGCATTTTCTCTTAAAATTTCAAATCTCCATACAACAAATTTGCCTCTCTTGATATAATTTGCCTATGTTACAGTCTATATATTTAATAGATTTGAATTTATGATATCATTCAAAATTCGGCAGTTTCGCCCACATGCCAGACCTGTATTTATGTAGAATAAAAGCAGGTGATTTCGCAACCCGTAGAAAAGGGAACGAAGAATTTTACACCCTTAATGCAAAATTCAAAGCAAAATTTGGGCTACAAAATCGAAACGTATTTCGACATACATCGTAGAATTCTGTTGAATCTAATGAGATCTTTCAGTAAAAAAGTGTTTCCGCTTTTTTCTACTTTTACTATGAAAATACAGAATTACTCTATAATAATAAAATAAAATATCTGAAAGCAGCAACGAGGTGATAAGAAAATTGTAAGGAAAAGAATTTTGCATTCTTCAGATCGTCGCTTAGCAAGCTACACCACCTATTTCAAGTTTTTGAAAAGTGAACGAGGAAGAAAATACTCAATTTTTAACATCCAATAACGAACTTTTTTGATTTTTTTAAACATCTGATACGAACATAAAATTTCAGGTTCCTACCAGATGAGACAAAAATTATAAATAAGCATTATTGGTTGAGAAAATTGAATATTTTTTTCCTCTTTGACATTTCAAAGAATTGAGATAGGTTGTTTTTAGTTACTGAATGACGAGACATCGTTTAGTATACCGCATTTTTTCTCCTGTGAAATTATTGAAAAAAAAATTATCTCTAGCAAACTCTCTCAGTTTTGCTTCATTCCCAGGTGTTCAATTCATGAAAAAAACACATTTGTAACCTGTCTGAAATGATTTGGATTAAAATATATTTCATCGTGCATGTAGCATTACTAGGCAAATAGAACATTAAAGTAAAATATTTTCTAAGAACGCGTGTATTCTTTATTGATCTGCAGCAGAGTGAAAACGAGAACGGCACACTATTAACTTTTGAATTCTTTGAAGATAATTTAATTTTAGTTCTAAGGTATTTTTAAAAATTTTCCTGGTGAAGAGAAGACGTAATTTCCTTTAAAAATACATGAAAGAATTTAAGTTGTAAGGAATTAAGAATGTCAGGAATCTTATTTTCTTTAATGATCTGTCTCGCGTAGAAATAAGTTGAATTGTATATAATTTCAAAATCAATTCGATTTATTTAATGTGCAAAATATTTAGACTTTATTTTTTAACTAAAAGAAAATGTCGAAATGTTTCTCTTTGATATTCTTCTACAGTTTGGAACAATGGTGGATATTAGGCTTAGTTCTGTCAAGCAGTGAAGAGAAATGTGTTTTCATTTCTTAAGGTATCCGCATACGTTCGAAAACTCATTTTTGACCGAAAATCATAATTTTTTTTTTAATGTCTTATCTGAAAGCCTATTGTTTTTAGTTTTCAAAACAGTTTTTATTTTACATCTATGATGATCAGAAGTGAAATTAGAGACATTTTAGTAGAACTTGACAGTTGAAAATGGAGTGGTAAATAATACGATAAAGAAGCAATTTTCATTGTTTTTACTTAAGATATTTAAATTTTATTGTTTATTTTTGTTTTATACTATTTTACATATACCAGGTATAATTTTGAAAGATTTTCAGTGTGAATTTCTTTGTTTTCTATGACATTGTTGCAAATTTAGGTAATTTTGAATCATTGCAGTATCTTGACTCTCCGTTAATGATGTAATTTTTGATAATAAACGTAGGAAAAGTACATAAATTGTACTTATGATCAATATCAATCACTAAAAGTATCTCTAGATCAACTAATCGGCATTATAAAGTTATTTGACTGAAAAACAATATTAAAATCTATCGATGGCGGCTGAATGATAGAAAACGATAATGACACATAAGACTCAAGAAAACGACTAAAAAAAAATTCCTAACAGACAATTTTCAAAAATGTGCTAAGCTGGCAAACACTAAGGACTAGCCTACAAAACTGGGCAGTATTGAAGAAAAATTCTTTTTTCTTCTCATTGTAAATTAAAAACATAAACTTTAAACTCATTTTTCTCGAAATGTGATTTTTTGCAAAATTTTCATTTTTCAAACACGATAACTAAAATTCAACTTAAAATAACCGTCTCAAATTTGGCATACATATTATTTATTATATTGTCTAGGTAATGAACCAAAACATAAGTGAAATAATGCTCCATTAAAAAGTTATGTATCTTTTAAGGTTTGAAAAAAGGCCAAAATTCTTTAAAAAATCATGATTTCACACTAAAACTCTTATAATTTACATGTTTTTAGATACATTGCAAAACTTTTGCTTCAGGACCTAGCCAATAGTTGAAGGATTATATATACTAAAGGATTTATCATTCTGATCATTTGTTTTTGAATGAGGGTGTTTGAAAAAAGGTCAAATTTAGTGCAAAAAAATCTAAGTTTTTTCAAATTTTTAAGAATATATTTAATTCATTTAACTTTTTTCTATGATTTATTAAGTTTTAACATAAATGTCATAGAAAAATACAAAAATATTGCTTCAAATATCATTATTTAAAAAAAGGCCTCCGAACGTAGTCGGATACCTTAACGGTATCTCTTTCCTTTGACCAATTTAGTACAAAACTTCAATCAGATTTACATTTATGGTTTAAAACTCTCATGCTAAAATTGTTTACATCAAGAGTTTGTGATTTCTGATTTATCACATTCATTTTCTCACGAAACTAAATTACAAAATCAATCTTTTGCCCAATTTTGTTCAAGTTTCGATACAGATCTACAATTTTGGCGATGAAACCATATAAAAATTTTGCATGTATACACCAAAACGCACAGAGAAATACCCATCTGAAGGAATTTATCCAAAAATTTCACAAAAAAACGCAAAAAAATAAATTTAAACCGTTTAGCACACACACTTTTTTAGTAATCTCAATTAAAAAAAGAGATACTGAGATAATATCACCAATTATTATTTGTATCTCAGAGTGTGTTAAAATGTGTAGGTGCAAAAAACATCATAATCACATTTTTTGACAATTATAACACTTTTCTTTTTGTATTTTTTATACAACAAAATAAAATTGCTGATATTTCAGGAAAATTAGAAATGGAAATATAAAAATGAATTTTCATGGTATCAGGACTCGTAAAAAATTCATATATTTCTCAAGATTTAAAAAATTAAGGTATTGTAATTAGATTGGAAGTACTTTTTGAAACTTAACTTAAACTTTTTTATAAATGAATCATGCATTTCCACTCTATTTCTACATGTATGTCTAAGAATCTGCATACATATACCAGTATATTAAGAGTAATTCCGTCTCAAAGTTTAATATTCAATATTAATTTTCTGAGATACGAAAAATAGTCTTCTCCAATTCCCTCATAAACTATTATCATAAAACACTCATTAAAAAATATATATATAATTCTTATATTACCTGGGTATAATTCTTTTATTACGTGTGCATCACAATTAATCACTCAGGAACCATCGGACTGAGTGTCCTTCTATCCATCGAAACTGGAACCCTTCAATTCTCATTTTTTATAAGATCAACGACTGACAAGCTAAAATAACCTCACCGCATCCAACTAGTTTCTCAATCTTACGTCCAATCTATTCTAAAAATAATATACCTGTATCGAATCTATAACACAGCAGAATGAAATTTGAAATTTATTTAGAGCTTCTGACCGGTGAGTTAAATGAATGGTAAATGTCACCCATTTAATTTTCGTATAAGGCGTCAGGTCAACAGCTGAAAGTGCTGTAATATTAAAGTGATTTAAGCGAGAGGTGGCATATATGGTATCTAGTTTTCGGAGTAAGTCCAACGAAAGGCAGGGAGTACTTCATCTTTTGGCCAGGGATTGCTCAAAAATTCACTTTACCTGTTAACTTAGAAGAGATGACACTTCCAAGTATGTTGAATTATTCAACAGTTGTGCGTCGTATGATGGAGCAGAGATGCTGAATGCGACGAAGAAATCTCAGTTTCTTAGGGTAACCATTCCATTAGTAGCAGTATTGAGGAAACAATGTGTGAGAATTTAAATATTCTCATTCATTATGAAGAGGACTGCTGAAGTTGAGAATTCACCGAGTCAATTTATACAGGGTGATTCGCTACCACTGCGAAAAACTTGCAGAGGGTGTAGGGGAACAAAGATGATTCGGAATGGCACAGCATTGCAGGGTCTAAAATGCCTTCTATTCGAGCTACGGTTAAGAGAAAAAGAACGGAAACAGAAACATGTTAATGTAACAGAAATCATTTTAATAACCAGTTTTACATTGGAAAAAAAGCTAAATGCTACGGAAGGTGTTCGAAATTTCAGACAGGAACACTCACGCAGGCTTCGCATCTTTGCCGCATGGAATTTATAACGTTCTGGAAGATTCTCGGAATGTCTCGCATCTCCACGGAAGCTAATGAGATTCTAGCGACGACGTCTTCAACTGAATCAAAGGGAGTCTCTTGTACCAA
>BGPR01023151.1:0-24557 GCA_013235015.1 Araneus ventricosus | reverse complement strand
CCCCAACTGTTAGTCAAAAGCTCCCCCCACCTGCTAGTGTTACCTTCCCTTCCCTCGAAATGGGAGGATTGTATGAAATCATGCAATCTCGCATTGAATCTCGATGCATGAAGTCTCGCGGATGAAATAAATAAAATCTTTCAGGAAATTCAAAATATCCCTGAGCTCATTAGACGAATCCTGGCAGCGGATAGCCCCCTGGGAGAAGCTTATGACAGAGGCGCTTCGGCCCAACACTGTAACACTGGACTAAGTGAACACCAGAAAAGATCACGACCTGCCAATCTTCAAAGCTTATTATAAAAGAAAATAAATAAATAATAATAATAAATAATCTATTAAAAACTAGATGCCAGTACCATCACTGCGATTCGTAGCACCCCAAATTAAGTCCTACTTACTCTTCCCCCCCCCGCCCGACATGACTTTCACATCAGAGGTGAGACCTCATTCCTTAAATTCATTTATAAACAATCTGTTTATGATAATATATATATATAAATAAATACTCATTTGTATGAAACTGATGATATTAATAAGTCACCAATACCAATATGCGAACTCGACTGTTTTCCAATTAATTAATGCAAGAACATATCTTAATTTTTAAAAAAAGCTTATTCTCCTGTCCTTTTTTAAATTAAATGTCCGTAAATTCTCTAATTAGGTGCAAACAATTATATCATGCCACTAACCACTTATATTACAATTTGAATTGGAAGATTTAAAGCCCCTTGAGGCTGTGCGCTTCCAATGATCCTCCCACACACACATGAACATATTTTTACAAACTGTGTGTAAATATTAATCTTGACAATTTTTTAAAAAAGTGAACAAAATAAATGAAACACAAATGAAATTTGTGTCACTGAAAAGCATAGTTTTTTTAAACTTTAAAATTGAGTATAAGTATTTTTGTGACTTCATATTTTGGAAAGATATCGCCGAAAAATGACAAAATATTGATTAATTTTTAATTTTTTGTGGTTAAAAAATGAAGGTTTAGTAGTTCGAAGTCACACCGTTGCCTAGCAATGAAGTATCTATAAATTTGCTAATTTCAAAATAGTCTGCATCTATTCAATTATTTTTAAATTAAATTTTAAAAAGGAATAAAATCTGATGGAAAACTGGCACAAAGTTGGTATCATTGAAAAGGTAGAAATTTTGAATTTTAGGATAGTATAAAAATATATCTCGTGGGGGATAAATTTCTCAGAAGTTAATGCGGTAAAATTGCAAAATTTGTGTCAATTAATAATTAACTGGATGTTTCAGAAACTTTTGCTCTTTGAAAAGTTGACAGTAATCTTTCTCTTGACTTAAATAATAAGTTTCGTTAAAATCGGTCAAATGGTTTAGGAGATGTGGAACATGCATACAATGACTTTTATTTATATTAATATTTGCCGCGCTTTTATTATTTAGACAAAAGAAAATTTTAAAAACTTGCAAATAAAAAAAATGGTTTTTATTGCATTTTAATAAAAGCACTTTTAAAAGTTTTTATGTACTTTTCATATTTCATCAAGCAAGTTTTGAAAATTCAAACCCTGTCATGTGAACCAGTAACAATTAAATGTTAATGATTGCTATAAACATGAGAGAGTTCCCTGGTTTTACGAAAAGTTATGCCAATTTTACAATTCTACTAGTTTTCTGCTCGATATTAAATTTGCAGTGAAAAATCCAAATATTTAAATCAATGATAAAGTTCTTGTTCACCATCGCCAAGCAATCCTGATATACCTCTGGTTCTCAGGAATAACGTTATTCCTCTTCCTCAAAAGTTTATTTCCCCAAAAGTGACCACCCAAATTCTAATTGCCAGTGACAACCACAAAACGACCTTGAGAAGCAGCTGCCCCGCCTCGCCTATTATAAGCGAGGGAGAAGCAGTAGCGATTTTCTACGTCGGAGCCTGTTTTCGGGCGATAAACAGTGAGCAACTTTCTACGTCGGAGCCGGTTTTAGAGTAACTATTGAGGAGCGACTTTCTGCGACGGAGCCGGTTTTAGAATAGTCATCGGAGAGCGACTTTCTACGTTCCAGCCGGTTGAAGGGTTAAAAATCGGATGTTTTTTTAAAACAGAGACAAAGATAATTATCTCTTTGTGTTATATTTGCATCAAGCTTGTTTTGCAAATTTGCATTGCAAAGGAGGTGGCACTATTTGTCACGGTGAACTTGCAGCAAGCTTGCAATGCAAGGAAGGTGGCGCTAGTTGTCACGGCGAATTTCTACAAGTTCGCTTCAAGTTTGACGCGTCAAATTTTCTATGATAAGGTAATATCAAGTTAAAATCAAACTTGCTGCAAACTTACGTGCTATCTGGGGAGCCACACAAAGGTTACAGTGTCGGATGTTTATGATGACTGCTATTCTGTGAATCTGCAAAGCCTGTACACCACTATGCAGACCTCTCCTTCCGAAAATTTTTTTCAAGAGTGGTAAATCCACTAATGAACTTGTCTTACGTCTAGGACAAAATAATATGAACATATTAATATTTTGATATCAAATGCGGATTCGAACTCGAAAATTCTACAATTGAACCCTTTTACTCTTCAATCCTTCACTAAAGATGAAATTAACCGTCACACTAGTATACAAAATATGAAATTTACTCGACAGGTTTCTTACAACGCAGGATCCAGTGTATGCCGCACAATTACTCAATTTGGAAACCGTTGTAAGCATCAAAGTTTCTACAAATGTGATACGGGAAAACATTACTTCCCGTTTTCTTTTATGACATTCCCACTAAAGTTTCATTGCTTCAGGTTGCGGAAGAGTTGACCAGAAACAACGGAATTAAAATTGTTGAAATGAGGCGTTTTGTAAAACAAAACAATACCCGGGAGACATCACCTGTTCTGGTTACCATGCTTGGAACTCGCTTGCCTGGGTATATGAAGATATGGTTTACAAATCAAAAAATTCAGTCCTTTAAAAAAAATTGACAGGCCACGCCAGTGTATAAAATGTTACAGTTTCATGCATCCCTCAAGCGTTTGCGAGAAGACACCAGTTTGTCCTTTATGTGGTGAAATTCATTCGGGAATTTGTCAAGTTCCTCAAAAATGCATAAATTGTCAAGGGGAACATTCGGCCACATCGAGGGGTTGCCCTCTTTATATTAAGGAACAGAACATTATGGAATTAAAAGGTAGGAATCATCTCACAACTGCTGAGGCGAGACGCATCTACAATCAATCTGCGAAATTTAACTAAGCGGCAGCTGTCAAAGCAAATACACCTGTCAATGATATTGAAGGACAAATTAACGAAAAAATGGAGACTATGCTTCTTAAAATGAACGAAAAGATCGAGTCTATCATCCAGACAATTAATGCAAAGATGGAATAGCAAGCTAATATGCTTGTTGAAATGTTTGAAAGATTAGTGGAATCTCTTTTGCAAAATTTAACTGTTATTAATAAGCTGGGTGGTGAAACTATCTCGCCATCTAGAGAGAAAAAAGCTGTCGACAATCTTCGCAAAGCATCTGGTATCCCAATGCAATTGGATGCTGATGCGGGTGCTTTTGGTTAGGACATTTGGGCTTTTTTTTTTCTTTCTTCTTTTCGTGTTTGTTCAAGTTTTTTTCTTTCCTTACCCTTCATTAGGGTTTGTTTTTGTTTCTTTCTGAAATGACTTTTGTTCATTGGAACTGTAGAGGTCTTAAGAATAAAAAAATCTGGCTCAAAGTTCCTCCTTTTTCTTTTTCTGAATTCTGGATTTTTCAAGAAACTTTTTTCAAGCATGAGGATCACTTCTTTTGTTCATCTAAAACTTTATTTTATTTGGACAGGCAAGATCGGCCTGGAGGGGGGTTGTTTACTGGAATTCCAAAAACCGCATCCGGGAGAATCATTCCAATTAACTTTTCACATAATACCAATCAGGAGATTCTTGCAGTTGAGGTTTTTTATATAGGCTTAAATTTTATCATTATTAACTTATGGGGGTCTATTCTGGTACCCCCGGTTGGGTTGACAGTTGGGTTGGGTTCCGTTGTTAACGTGCGGAACCCAACCCAACCGGGGGTACCAGAATAGACCCCATATGCTCCTCAAGGTTTCAATATAGATAGCACAAAACAATTTTTTGATTCCTTTTCAGTTCCTGTCTTCATTTTTGGCGATTTTAATGTTAAAGATTTATTTAAAATCATAAATGTTAAAAGAAAAATAATTGCTTTAGCATCTATATGTAATTTTGTTTCTGGCAACAGATATCACCGTACTGTCTTGTTTACATTTTTTTAGCGTCAGTAGTCAAACTATGCTGTGAGAATGTTGCTTTCGGAGGAGGTCGTGAAGGTTGAGGGTTGTGTGGGAAAATTCGAAATTGTTCGTTTTGAAGGTTTCTCACCTACTGTAGTGTTTGCTTTGTGTGTATTTCTTAACGTAAGGTGCTTTTTGATTTTCTTTTCTCCTTCTGAAGAAGACAGGTAAGCTTATCTGTCCATCTTTTTTTTTTTTTTTTCTTTTTTGCAAAACGCACTCGAATTTTGAAGTATCGAACAGTGATGCTGAATTAAATATGAGTAACGAAAAACCACAGTCTTAGGGTTCAGTTATGAACAATATTTACTTCAGGAGCAACAAAACTCCTAATGAACTTGTTATTCGTGCTGGACAAAAACAGTTTAACGAAGTAAATGTTATAGTTTCAAATGCGGATAAAAACAAGAAATTACCTCATTCGAACCCATTTCTGGTTCAAGCTTTTATCAAGCAGGTAGTTAACAGCCATGACAACATTGAAAATATGAAATACACTAGACAGGGGAAAATATTATTTACAACTAAGGATCCGCTTTGTGCTGTCCAACTCCTCTCCTTGACTAAATTCATGGAAACAGACATCAGTACGGACGTTATATGGGAAAATATTTGTTCCAGATTTTTGATTTTCGACATACCGGTTAATACTCCCATGGAGGAATTGGCAGAAGAAATTCAAGGGAAAAATGATATAAACGTTATCGAAATGCGAAGATTTTTGAAACAAAATTCGATGAAAGATATGTCTCCGGTACTGATTACAGTCCTTGGTACAACGATTCCTGATGAAATTAAAATCTGGTTCATTAACCAAAAAATCCAACACTTTATAGACCGTCCTCGCCAGTGCACAAAATGTTATTCTCTTGCACACGCTTTCCGAATCTGTGACAAAACTAATGTTTGTTTTCTTTGCAGTAAAGAACATGTTGGGCCTTGTCAAGGACCCGAAAAATGCATCAACTGTAAAGGACCTCATAATGCTAAATCGAATTCATGCCCGGCTTACATTAAAGAGAAAAAAATATTGGAATTCAAATGCCGGAATCATATCACCACTAGCGAAGCTCAAAGAGTATTTCATTTACAAAATATGAAATATTCGGAAGTTGTCAAAAGTCCTCCAGCCTCCGCCGAGCTACAAAATACAGTCAACCAAAAATTTGAAGCTCTCCTTCAATCTGTTAATGAAAAATTCGAATGCCTCCTTCAATCGATTAACGAAAAATTTGAAAAACAGACAGCAATTTTTGCGGACATGCTGCACAAGACCATTGAGTCCATCATGCAGAACATGTACAAAATCATCGTACAAAGTTTAGAGACAAACACATCGCCTACTCGAAAAAAGAAGCTTCCAAAAAATTTGGATCTTAGTTCAAGCCTTCCCATGTAATGGGATGCAGGTGGCAAGAACGCTTAAGTCATTTAGTCGGCCCCTTTTTTTCCTTTTTTCTTCCCAAAAGCATTGGGTCAATTGTTTTTTTCTGCCTTGCTCCTTTAAAGTGTTTTCTTTGCATTGCTTTCAAGTTGTTTTTTTCAGTCATTGGTGTTTTTTGCTTCTCTTCAACCGCTCAGTTTGCTTTTTTTAATCAACTGTGGACTTTTTTGTGTGTAGTCGTGTTTTCCTTGCCATTTTTCCTTTTGTTGTCGCTGTAACTTTTTAGTTTTGCCTTTTCAGGTGTGCTTTCAGCAGTTTTTTTGTTTATTTTTCATGTCTTTCGTACAATGGAATTGTCGAAGTCTTAATAATAAAAAGATCTGGCTTTACCAACCACCTTTTTCTACTACAAACTTTTGGATCTTCCAGGAAATCTTTTTTAAAGCAGACGATAATTTGTCTCACCCTAATAAAATTTTTTTTCGAACTCATCGAAGCAACAGACTTGGTGGCGGTTTACTCATAGGTATTCCCAAAAATATATCAGGAAGAGTGATTTATTCCATAGAAAATGATCCTAATCTGGAACTCTTTGCTGTATAAATCCATTCTAAAAATCTAAACTTCATCATCATAAACATTTATTCACCATATGGTTTCAACATTGCATCCATTAAGCGTTTCCTCGACTCCCTTAGCATCCCGACTTTTATTTTTGGGGATTTCAACCTCCATCATCCTCTTTGGGGGAAAAGTTCGCAGTCATCGCTCAGTGAAAGATTTGTTGATTGGCTTAACAAATCAGATTTTTCCATGCTTAACACCTCTACTCCAACTCATATTTCTAATCCTCATACTTCATCGATCATTGACCTAACTTTGTGCTCGGCTTCGATTTACAATGAAATTGATTGTTACGTTTTTGACTGTACTTTTGAAAGCGATCATATCCCCATCGTAATTTCCTGGTCAAAATTTCAGAACACAACCCACTCTATTAAAACTATAATCTGGAAACCAATCATTACAAAATCAATTGAAAGTTTTAATACAACAAGCCAGCCTAACATTGATTTGATAACAGATCAAATTTCAAAAACCATCAGTGCCCATACATCAAACAAAATTCTAGTTGATAAAGATTATCCACCTTGGTGGAATGCTGCTTGTCATAATTTTAGTCATCTGAAAAAACTTACCTGGAATAAAGCCAGAAGAAATATTGCGATTACAGAGTGTATTAAATATAAGAAATACAGAAGTAAGTTTAAATTTCATTTAAAAAAAGCCAAAGAAAATTACTGGGATAACATCAGTAAAATTTCTCGAAACCCACGTATGTTTTTCAAAATACTGAACAAGTTATCAAGTCATACAAATCCTAATGTTAAAAATCACGAGATCATTTTTCATAACAATAGGTATGTAACCGATCCCATAAAGCAGAGCAACTTATTCGCCAATCATTTTTCAAGTTATTCTCATGAAGTACAGCCTATTCCCTTGGATTACAGCACTGAAAATGAATTTTTGAATAGAAATATAGAATTTTGGGAGCTGAAAAGAGCAATTAGTAAGACAAAAAACTCCACTCCAGGTGCAGATAACATTCCATCAATCTGGTTCAAAAATCTTGATGCTTCCCTTTTAAAAATTCTGGGTATGTTGCAACAACTTGATTCTTCTGTTCTTCCCAAAGCCTGAAAACACACTATCATTATCCCAGTTCCTAAACCCAATAACGATCAAACTAAATTAACTTCATACAGACCAATAGCCCTTACTTCTGTCTTCTGTAAAATCTTCGAGCGTATTTTAGCGCATCGTATAACCCATTTCCTCACTAGTCAGAAAAAGTTGAACCCAAACCAACATGGATTCCTCCCCTTTAGAGATAACCATACGGCAATTTATAAAATTTATTCAGCGATTTCCGAAGCCCGGAAAAACAAGAAATTTTTTGTTGCTGTCAGCCTGGATATCAAAAGTACCTACGACTCTGTGCATGTTGATGATCTCATTCTCAAATGCCTTCAATTAGGTACATCTGGTAAAGTTACTAAATGGATGCACCACTTCTTACAGGAACGATCTTTCCAGATTAAATGGCGAAACTTTCTTTCAAATACAAAAACTAGTTTTAAAGGCTTACCACAAGGATCTGTGCTTTCACCTATTCTTTATGTAATTTTTATGAATGACTTTTTTGAAACTCTGGATAATAATGTTGAATGTTCAATCTTTGCCGATGATATTTTTGTTTATTGCTCCCACCACTCTCTAACCTATATCCAAACTAAAATTCAGAATACTTTGGAACTTATTTATAAATGGTGCTGTTATTGGAAATTAACAATCTGCCGGAAAAAAGCACAATAATTGAATTGTCAAGCAAACAAGTCACCTCCTTTCCGCGTATAACTTATGCTGGTATTCCACTTCCATGGAGTGAATCGATCAAATATCTTGGAATCCAGTTCTCAAAATATAATCAAAACGGACATATTCTCAGAAGTTTACGAAATAAAGCGCTTAAAAAATTAATGGTCTTAAGATGCTTGGTTATAAAAGAAATGGTCCTAGAATCAAACATTTAATCACAATTACTAATAACAGTATCCTCAGCCTTTTTTTCTATAGTTCTCCAATCATTAATAAATTTTCAGAAACACACCTCAAAGCCTGCAATGTCATCCAAACTACATCCCTTAGCATAGCCCTCGGAGTTCCAATCTGGACTCCTAATGTTATCTTGCTAAAGCTAGCAGGGCAGGAAATACTGTCTGAAAAAATTAAGCGGTTAGCGATACAATTTTTTATTAAACAAATCGCGACTCAACCCTTTTCTGCATTATTCCATACCCCTGATAGAATTTACTCACATCTGGTCGAAAAAGATGCAGAATCTCTCAGAATCACTTTTCGCAACCTCAATTGCATTCCAGACCGTATAATATCTCTTCCCATTTTTCCACACTCCAGCCCAAACGTATGTGAAATTTTTCTTAAAGACTTTTATTTTCAAAACAAAGAACTTCTTTCTTCAATAATCTCCTCTGATTTCATTGAATGCATCCAAAGATTTTTCCCAAATCATTTTATCATCGCCACTGATGGTTCTAAATCTCACTGTTACACCTCCATTGCGGGTTTTTCGTGTTTACAGCAATTTTGTTATCGTATTCACCCTCTAAATTCTGTTTTTACTGCTGAAGTCTTAGCGATATGCCAAGCACTGGATGAACTCGTTGTTCCGGAAAAAGATATTTTAATCCTTTCAGAGAGTTTTTCGGCTCTTTCGTCTCTGAAAAACATATCTTTCAATTCCCCAAAAGTCATACAGCGTCTGGCTGCAAAAATCCATATTCGGAAAAATCTTAATCAAAACATTGCATTTTTGTGAATTCCTGGTCATTTTGGGGTTTCTTGGAATGAAAAGGCAGATTCTATTGCAAAGCAAGTATCAGATTTTTTACCCTATATAGATTGGATTGCCTCAGAAGACATTCTTTCCCACCTTAAAAAGCAATCATTACAAATAACTGAAGAAAACTACCACAAAAGTAAATATCAATTATTGATTGGAAACATCCCGGACATTCTAACCATTTCTAAATGGACTGGTAACCGAGTACAAGATAGATTAATCGCTCGCATTATTAGCAAAACCATTACAACCCCAGGTCTTCTATATAGATTCAACCTCCATCTCGATCCTTTGTGCAGAGTATGCAACGAAATAATGACATTTCTCACATTCTACTAAAATGCCAAAAATATGCATCTGTTAGAGTTATACTCTGGAGAAAATTAAATATAGTTTCTGCAAACATCACTTATGATGTACTTTTGTCTCGTGTTCTAGCCAACAAGAATCAACTTCTCATCTTTGTTCAAACTCAGAAGTACTTCGACATTGTTTAGCTGCATCCATTTGGCAACAAGTGTTTCGGATCCATTGTTTATTCTCCATTTCGACGTCCTCTGAATTACCACTGGGATTGATTTAATACTGTCAAGGACTGTTTTAATCTTTGCTATGGAACTAACTGCTCAGGTTTTTCTGGAACGATTAGCACTGCATCTAATTGGAAGTAGGGGATAATAGTCATTGTTGCTTCAAATCCCGTAACACAAATTCAAGTTCAAGTTCAACTATGCTGTTTATTTATTAAAAGTATCTATTTATGTTTAAGACAAATGCTTCAGCTTTTTCATGCAATTTGAATTGAACCATAAGTTTTATTATTTAATCTTCATCACCCTCTATGGAGATCAGACAAATCCTCTCCGCTAAGTAATGATTTCGTTGAATGGTTGCGAAATTCCAGTTTTGTTCTCCTCAACTCTTCGAATCCTACCTATGCTACTCATACTGGATCAGCTTCGCTACTCGATCTCTCAATTTACTCTGGATCCATTTCCCATGGTGTTGGTTGCAATGTTTCAGATTCAAATTTTGAAAGCGATCATTGTCCTGTCATTATCACATGGTCGAAACTGGAACACATTTCTAAGAAAATGAAAACAATTGATTGGAATCGGACTATGAGTCAATCTGCAAATGTTTTAACTACAAAAACTAATCTTAATGTACTGACACGCAAAATCTCGGAAGTGATCAGGGATAACATAAAAATAATCACTTTGCCGGCTAATAATTACCCTCCCTGGTGGAATTTATCTTGTCATAATTTTCAGAAACTTAAAATCCTTTTTCGCAAAAGGGCCCTTCGTTTCATTTCAGAATCAGACTGCATAAAACATAAAAAATATTCAGCAAAACTTCGTTTTCATATCAAAAGGGCTAGTCGAAATTATTGGGATAAAATCTGTAACATAACCAGAAATCCACGTATGTTTTATTCCATGCTTAATAAGGTTTACAGTCATTCAAACGAAGAAATAAACATTTCAAACCTTTTACTACATAACAATCATTATATTTCAAACTCAATTCAGCAAAGCAATCTTTTTGTCAATTTTTTTCCCGACAGTAGGATGAAGCATGAGCCAATTCCTTAGACTATTGTGGAGACTGTAATTATTACCTTAATATTCCTATCCACCTTCAGGAAGTAAGGCAAGCCATTCAAAAAACACGAAATTCAACTCCAGGTGCGGATGGCATTACAGCGAATTGGTTTAAAAAACTAAGTATTACAGATTTAACTAACATTACATACTTTTTTCAGGAAGTTTTTTCTACCTCTTATATCCCAGAGGAATGGAAGCATTAGATTATCGTTCCAGTTTCAAAACCGAATAAAGACAAATCAAAAATTAATTCGTGCAGACCAATTGCCCTCACCTCTGTTTTTTCAAAAATTTTTGAAAGAATCTTGATTCAGCGTATGACCCATCATTTATTGATCGGGAAAAAAGTCCCTCTTTCTGTGAATGGCTTCCTTCCCCACAGAGACAATCAACTTGCAGTATACAAAATTCACACAGCCATTACTGAAGCCCATAGTTATAAGAAATACTTTCTCGGAATTAGTCTGGATATTAAAAGTGCATACGATTCTGTCTACATGGATGGTCTTATTTTAAAGTGTCTTCGGCTTGGTATTAAAGGAAACATTATTAAGGTCCTGCACAGCTTTCTGAAAAATCGAACTATTCAAGTTCGTTGGAGAAATTCTCTTTCTAAGACTAAAACTGTTTAGAAAGGTTTGCCTCAAGGCAGTGTGGTTTCGCAAATTCTTTTCGTATGTTTTCTCTCGGATTTTTTTGAAACGCTTGATATAGGTGTGGAATATTCAATTTTTGCTGACGGCATTTTTATCTTTTGTACTCGTACGTCTTTAGGTTATATTTCAAAGAAACTGCAGAATACGATGGAAAATGTTTATAAATGGTGTAATTACTGGAAACTAGATATCAGTCCTGAAAAATGCTCTATAGCTGACCTATCAAAAAAGGAATTGCAGTCTTTTCTCCGAATTACATATGCAGGCTTTCCTCTCCCTTGGACACAAACTATCAAATATTTAGGTATCAATTTTTCCAAAATTAACCAAAATGGAGTTATATTAAAAATATTCGATCTAAAGCCCTCAGGAAAATTAACGCTTTAAAATCTATTGCTTATAAAAATTATGGCCCCAGAACAAAGGATCTTATAAACATAGTAAACAATAGTATTTGTAGTCTCTTTTATTACAGTTGCTCACTTACAAACAAATTTTCTGAAACTCAATATAAAGCATGCAATTCAATACAAACTATGGCTCTCAGAGTAGCTCTCGGACTGCCTAAATGGACCCCAAATATTGTGCTAATGAAAATCGCGGGTCAGGAAGTGCTGTCGGAAAAAATTAAGAGGTTAGCGGCGCAATTCTTTATCAGGCAACTTGCCAATGGAACTCAATCTCCCATTTATGAACAAAATTGTAAACCAAGCACCAAATTAATTAAAAAAGATGAAGTATTGATGGCTAATTTGTTTGCGGATCTGGACACTTCTAAAGACCATATTATTGCCTTTCCTGATACCTTATTCTCTCGAAATAATTTTTGTGAAATTCATCTTTCAGATTTTAGTTTCCAAAATAAAGTTCATCCTGTTTTCCTGATCAAGGACCTCTTCGAAGAAGCTGTATCGAAAGAATTTTATGACTATCATATCATTGCTACGGATGCATCCAAATCACATTCTTTCACTTCTATCGCGGGTATCTCTAACCTGCAATCTTTTGTTTATAGAATCCACCCCATCAATTCCATCTTTACGGCGGAAGCCTTGGAAATTTGTCAAGCCCTTGATGAACTTTCATTCACAGATAAAAACTTGTTATTGCTGACAGACAGCTATTCAGTTCTTCAAGCTTTAAAATGCCTTACAATTAAATCTTCAAAGGTCATTCACAAATTAGCTGTCAAAATTCTTGTTAGGAAAAATTTTAATCAAAAAATATGTGGTGTGGACCCCAGGGCATTCATTGATCCATTGGAATGAAAAGGCGGATTTACTCGCAAAAGCGGTCACGGAGCCCCACCCATTAATAGAGTGGATTGCTTCTGAAGATATAATTTCTCATTTTCAGACAATTTCTTTTCAAAAAACGAACCATTCCTTTCAAAACAGCAAATATCAAGAATCTATTGGCGATATTCCCACCATGTTAACTCTTACTCCTTGGCTCAAAAATAGAAGAGAGGACTTCATTATTGCACGACTTTTAACCCGGATGATTATTACTCAGGCACTATTGCATAGATTTGGTCTACACAATAACCCTTGTTGTCAAATTTGCAATCGTGACAATAACATTGAACACATTATTTTGTTCTGTTCCAAATACTCAAATCATAGGTCAATCCTCTGTGCAAAACTTAATTTTGATCTTCAATTGTGTTCGTCTTTAAAAGCCTTTTTTCAAAACGCTGTTTCTGATAAGCGGCATCTTAGGATTCTTCTTCAATCCCTGAAGTCTTTTGACGTTTATTGAGTGCATCCTTTTTGACATTTATTGAGTGCATCCTTTTTGACATTTATTGAGTGCATCCCTTTTGACATTTATTGAGTGCATCCTTTTTGGCATTAGGGGATAACGGCTTTTGTTGCTAAAAATCCCATCTCTTCACATTTCAATCAATCATTATATTTACGCTTTTGTAATTCGAAGCTTCGTCGGGAACTCAAAGGAGCAAGTATTCGTTTTTCTATTTGATTGACAGAATCGCTGTAATTGTATAAAAAATGAATAGTCGCGGTAAAAATCCCATACTGTGAAAGCACCGAAAACTGCGACTGTGACTTCGAAGGTTGACTTCTGTGATTGATTATTATTGATTGTGCCCCTTGAACTCAAGTTTCAACATCTCTTTGTACAAGAATTTTTGCTGGCGCCATCTGTTGACAATACAAAGAACTAAACATTAAAACTTAATAGAAAGTATTAAAAATAAGCAGAAGTAATAACAGTTTTTTTATTTGAATTTTTTTAGAACACTTTACTTATACTTAATAAGACTTTTTGAAAATTAAAAGTGTGATTGAAATACCAGCTATTTGGAATAGATAGTTAAAAATAGAAATAGCAAAAATATTTGTTACTCAAAAAATCGCGGATTACGTATCCCTAGCCACTAACTGTAAACAAATAGAAAAAAAATAAATTAGAGGAGCTGTTATTTCTATCACATTAAGAGGAAAAACACAAAAACATTTGAAAACCTTAAATGACAAAGCTTCCAAGCTGAACAAAAGTAGAATTCGGAGATACAATTCAAGTCAAGTTAAACAAACCAGAAAACTTAGTTATCTAGTATGGGGATTAGGGATGTATAATCCACGATTTTTTGAGTAACAAATATTTTTGCTATTGCTATTTTTAAATATCTATTCCAAATAACTGTTATTTCAATCACACTTTTAATTTTCAAAAAATCTTATTAAGTATACGCAAAGTGTTCTAAAAAATTCAAATAAAAAAACTGTTATTACTTCTACTTATTATTAATACTTTCTGTTAAGTTTTAGTGTTTAGTTCTTTGTATTGACAACAGATGGCGCCAGCAAACATTCTTGTAGAAAAAGATGTTGGAACCAGTGGTGTACCTAAAATGGCGCCTAGGGCAAATACCGAAACTGTGTCCCCCCCCCCTTCTTTTTTCTCTTTAAATGCGTTTCTCATTTTCTTTTCGGAAACTTCACATTTTTTTACGAAATTTCGCTAAATTTTCACAGAAAACTTGTGTATTATAAATTTAATTCTTCAAATATAGCTGAAATCAGAAAATCAAAATTTTTTGGAAGAAACTTTTGATTTATTAGAAAAATATAAACAAAAGGTGCATTGCATTTATCTCGTATTTGAAAAATAATATAAAATGTGTAAAAATCTTTTAATCAATCGAATAAAAACCCACACATATACGAATAAAAATGAAAACAAATGAACTCTAAACATTGGAATAAATCTTTTGCTAACACAGATAAAATCATACAAAAGCCTTAGTGACTAATATAATTAATAATATTCATAATATAATTAATTATATAATTTCATACATATCTTTAAATTAGTTGTAAATTTTTATTAATATATTGAGTTTAATAATGTTTTATCTAGCGCCTTATGACAAAGTTGAAATTCATTGCATGAAATTAGAGGATAAGCTATGGCAGCGGAAAAAAAATGCTGATTCAAATATAAATTAAAATTACAAAGTTATTAATTTTTCCATGACATGTAAAATCACACTTCCTTATTATTTTAGTAAATATCATTGGTTGAATAAAAAACTATACATTATTTCTGAAAAATTTTGAAGGCTTTATGGTATCCTAAATGTTATAAATAAATCTTTCTGGCTCTTAATGAAGCAAAAGTGTATATTTACCACAGAGAAAAAGAATCTTCTCTGTGATATTTACAATACTTAAGTACTTAGATGTTTGTACATGTACTTAACATAATGATTAGAAACAAAAAAAAGACTGCCATATTTACATATTTAAATAATTATTTTATGTTGAGTATTGGTAGTTTAATGATTTGATAGTCAAGGTAAATTTTATTGTGTTTTTTAACAGTAAAATTAATAGATGACGATAGAATAGTGTAACTCAGCGAGGAAAGAAAACGCTTCATATTATGGAAGGAATTAAATTTCTCTTTATTCTGTATTTTTCTCTTTAATTATTAAAGAAACTTTCATTTATCTTGATTTTAAACCGTCAATACGGACTGATAATTGTTATCAGGAATTGCAAAACTTTATGCGGTCTTTTCTCTCTCTCGGTATTTTTTGTTTGTTTGCTTTTGGCAGAACGACAGCATCTAGGTTTTGCGAATTAAAATTTAAAACAAATACAATCGCATTTTCATCATACAAATTATGCAAATTCAGCGCAATGTAAAGATAGCTTACGTCTTTTAAAGATGCTAAAGTTCTCTTATACTGCGCGAAAAATATGAAGGAATATTTTCCAAACTTCACTCTTTGCTAATTGAAAATAGGAATAACACTTTTGAACAATTTTTCACCAATTTCTGAAGAAACTGATATCCATTAGTATGATTCGGGCATGTGTGTGAAACCATCAGAAACCCTGCGGAGATAATCATCCCCAACCATCTTTCCTTATCTCCTACCCCACCGAGACGGAAATCTGTGAAAAGGACATTCCTTTTAAACTAATTTTAATTTCATAAATGGGAGGTCTCGGATCGGCAGATCTCTGAAGCATAATATTACTTGTTATTTTGTCGCAGATTGAGGCTTCCGGGTTGTAAAAACGACTGTATTGTTAAGATTTTCCCCACACGTATTTGAAACTGGTTCAATTTTTAAGAATCTTAGGAAAAAGAGCTTCAGAAAACCTACTTTTCTTTTAAATGCAACCAACTGATTTCTTAATTTTGCTCTCCCTGGAAATTGCGCCCATGGCACGCGCCCCACATGCTCCACCCTAGTTACGCCACTGGTTGGAACGGGTCACAATCAGTAGTAATCAATCACAGAAGTCAACCTTCGAAGTCACAGTCACAGTTTTCTGTGTGATCGCAGTATGGGATCTTTACCGCGACTACTAATTTTTTATACAATTACCGCGCGTACCTGACAATCAAAGAGAAAAACGAATACTTGCTCCTTTGAGTTCCGGACGAAGCTTCGAATTACGAAAGCGACGTTATCATTCGAGAACGCATATCACAATAAGAGGGGTGATTCACAGAAAGACGTCTTAAACCACGATGGGGGGGAGTACGAAATAATACCAGACGGGGTAGGGTGATCTGCGCGGTGAAGCGTGACCTGCTTATCTGGAAGGTCATCGGTGAAGATTCTGTTTTCCCCGGGTGGGTTGAGGTGATGACCCCCTGTGTGGGGAAGGTAGTTCATGCTTTTAATGGCGCCATCTGTTGAAAGTATGAAGAACTAAAAAATAAAACCTCGCAAAATTATATTAAAAAGAAAAGAAATTAAAATTATTTTAACGCTTTGCGTACATTTTATACAAATGACTGACTCACACATTTCTGACAGTAGTATTCAGCACTGGTATTTGTGATTTTTTTAATATTGCGTAGAAAATGACAGTTCATCAAATATTCATCATCCCTAATGGGGATGCTTTTCTGTAATTAATTAAAGCAATAATAAAATTAAATCCTCTCATGTGGAATAATTTCGAGGAAAAACTGATTTTAAAAAATCATTTGTTTTGAATTTTTTGCTTCAAAAATATCAAAACAATGAGAGAAAAATAAAGCTATCAATAATATCCAGATTTTAGAGAAGTGAAAACAATACGTTTAGAATTGGCTGTTGTTTTCTGATCAATAAGATGATTTTCAGTAAAAACATTTGTTCTGAAAACCATTTACGAAATGTCTCGTGAAACCGGGATCATCGATGATAATACCCAGATGATAATCTTCGGTGGAATCCAGACTCGAACTCAGGCAAAACTCTACCATCAGGTCATCATGACTGGAGATCATTTTTAATAAGCAATAAAAAATTATTCGCATATTAATTACTTAATCGTTCCGAGATGGAATTTTTTAAGAAAATAACATAGTGGCTGCTGTAAATCTAAGAAGGGACCCTATTAGCACGGGATGCTCTACATACAATATCCATACGATATCTTTACGATGCTGTGTGACATTCAGAATATTGTAGCAATATCGTGGAGATACCGTAAAATATCTTGTGCTACAAGACTGTGTTTCCTATGGCCAGTTATATGTGGAGTGCTCCAGAGTCAGTTCACCTGACAGTCTGGTTGTATCCAGAGAGAAAAACGAGGAAAGCTGTGTGGTCCATCCAGGAACAATATCTTGAAAACTGGGGATCTTAATAGCACAAAATGCTCTACAATATTTTTACGATATCTCCACGATATTGTACAGCGTTGGAGATATCGTACAATATCTTGTGCTAATATAGAGGAAGAACACCGACGAAATCGCGCCCATCAGCTAGTTTAATATAATTTAAAGATTTTTGCAAAATATTTATCAGAAAAGCTTTTTTGGCAAGATTAAGAAATCAAACACTGTACAGGGAAGGTACAATACAATTTCAGGCACAGGACAGTCTGTTATTTAAATAAAATATAAATAAAATAATATAATATAAAATATAATAAATATAAATAATATATAAATCCAGTCGTCGTTTGCAACTGCTTAATAGACAGCCAATAATTCATATGCTTACACATTGCGACAAATTTTGTGCTTAGCTTCGTAATATATAGTGAAAAGAATCGAATAGGCGTCTTGCATTTTCCTGTTGACTTATTGGGAGTAAAATTTGATCCAGATCTGCAATTTTGGAATCAATATCATATACCAAATTTCATTTATCTAGTCTGCTGTGTGTTTTTGAGTTACCATATTCATATGCACACGGACAGACAAACAAAGAACCTCCTCGTTGATGGAGTCGGTCCAAAATTTGATACAATCTACACTTCTATCAATAAAATTATAAGCCGAATTCCATCTATACAGCACGTTGCGGTTTTGAGTTGTCGTATTCACATGCACATGTACAGACAAATTTTAGATTATATAGATGTCGACAAACTTTCCGTCGATGGATTTCAGTCCAAATTCCACACAAATCTATAATTTTGGTGTAAAGATGGCGTGGCAAATTTCAACGACAGCTCGTAACGTTTTTTACTTGTGTTCGCAGAAAGACATATTTTTTTTTTGGGGGGGGGGAGGTCTAAAATGTGGAGTTTCAGCAAAGTATCGAAGTCGAATTTTTTGATAATTACAACACTTTCTATACGAGAAAGCAAAACATGTAGAGTGCTTACTTTTCTTTAATATACATTACAAAACATATAAATGTAAACTCAATAAATTATTCTTTTTAATGGAGCATCTGGCCTTAGTATATCTGTAAACTCGCTTCCAGGATTCTGGTTTCCAATGTCGATCTGCGTCAACTTGTATTTGCGTCTATATAACATGAAATATAATTTCTATAATAAATTCAATTTTCAAATTACGATATAAAGCGAAATACAATGTTAAAAGGTTTCATAATTCAGTAATAAGATTCTCCATTTACCTCAGAGCAGTCATTTTCCCTTTTTATTTTATCGTCAAACAAATCATTATCCGACTTCAAACTCCATTAAAAAAATTCAAATTTTAACAAATCTGTATTATTTTTAAAAAAGGAGTTCCATAAATGTTCACTCAATGCCCCACCTATACCATTGAAACACCATTTTTATACTAAAAGCCACTCTTATTCCTAATTTCTGATTTCTTAATATAGGTCAGGTGTTTATAAATATTTATTATGCACATTTACAGCATACGTATTTAAAGAATATAATACAGAGAAAGGAAGACCAAGAATAAAATTATTGTACACTTTTTGCTATAAATTTTATAATTTCGAACTTAATTGCAAGAAACATGAAATCATGTACACTGTACAGTATCAATACATATACTTTTAAACCAAACAAAGCATGAATGTAAAATGTAGGCATAATTCTTTAAAAAATTATTTAAACTTATTTTGCTGTTTATTGATAAATTATTGCACTAATGTGAATAGGCATGTCTAAGATGAAAGAGTCGAAATGGACAATTTTTAGTTTTTGAGAAAGTCGAACACCTTATCAAAGTAAATTATTATTTGTTTTATCACGGAGAATTATTAGTATTTTTTAAGTAGCTTGGATGCTCGAGAATCCACTGTATATCTTTTTGAATGAATTTCATTTCAGCAATTTTTGAACTGTTTACTATTCCTAAGAACATTCTGTACAGAGTGGAGCAACTGCCTGTCATACAAATTTGCTCATTTTTTTTTTCAAATCTAAAGACGAAATGGATCCTGATTCTATTACAGAGATTTAATTTATAATATTTCGTAAACATTAATGCTTTTCATCTTTTAGGTACAAAAAGAATTATCACAGCTTAAAATGGCATGGAATGTTCCTTGTATTTTCGATGCATATGTTAAGGTACCCCATCAAATATAGGCCCGACAAAGCAGTATTTCAAGAGTAAAAAATAATTGTTATATAGTACACGAGAATCCTACATCTTTTCCGCAACAATAAATTAGTGGCAGGTATTATGAAAGAATTATTACTATTATTACGAGCAATAAGCCATAGTAGTCCACACCGGGCATTACTAATATAATAGCCCAGATCTCTCGGTAACGCTCTGACGTCACCAACAATAAAACTCGCGCCATAGCACTGCGAGACATTAAACAGCATTATTTCATTGTTATAGAACCTAAATTTCAGTCATTTTAAATTTAAAAGAGTAATTTTCGTTCCAATTTCAAATTTAATATCTCTAAAATAGTGAAATAAAATTTTCTATCGATTGATATAAAATTTATCTCGCTATGATCAATAGTTCTCGATAAATTTTAAATTATATTAATCATATATTTCAAATTAATTTCCGTTTTTTAATAAAAGTAGTAAATTACGTCAGTGGTATATCACGCGCGTGATATAGTTTGGACACCACGATGCACGATGGATTTCATGGATGGGTACCACGATGGAATTTTTGGATGCCACGATGATTTTTTGAATAAAGAAATATGTAAATAATATGCAAATAAAAAAACATTTCCTGTCATAAAACATATGTTTATTTTATTTGTTTTCAATCAATGTTAAACATTTCTCTCGCATATATATCTATTTAAACAAGTCAAATTTGACGGGAAATCTGTCGAATGAAGAGGCAATTTGCACCCGTCATAATATGACGGGTGATTTTCTAGTTATAAAATAATTTGCATAATAATCTTTTGGTGGATAATATGTAATACAAGTGAAACTTGCTCGAAATTCGTTCCGAATTTAGTAAGTAAGAGGCGAAAAACTGAACCGTAAATTGGATAAAAATGCAAAAGATCTGTTGCTGAAAGATGGTCAGCGATTTCGAAAGGCAAGAGAAAATAAGGATAGAA
The DNA here is from genome assembly GCA_013235015.1 of Araneus ventricosus. Taxonomy (NCBI): domain Eukaryota; kingdom Metazoa; phylum Arthropoda; class Arachnida; order Araneae; family Araneidae; genus Araneus; species Araneus ventricosus. The sequence continues at coordinate 3,941 of BGPR01023151.1, read as the reverse complement.
GTAAATCGTGGAGGTGTACAACTTAATTTATGATTTTCTAACTGATTGTGTCAGTATGAATATTTTTTTAGTTGACTTACAGGTTTATGTAAAATCACAAAATCGACGGCTGTATAGTTGCAAGCTCTAATCATATCTTTACCCTGTTTGGTACAGCCCAATGAGATATACGTGAGCCACCAGTGGCACACGCCGCCCGATGGGAAATCCAGGTGTGAGTCACCGTGGTACATGCCGCTCGATGGTACGTTCAAGTGTGAGACCTTGGTGACAAAACGAATCTTCTAGAAAGTTCCTGAATTTTTGACCTATCTCTACTAGGAGCGGGAAAAATCAAGAACCTTCTAGAGATTACTATGTGATGTCACTTCCTGTTGGAAAAGATATAAAAGCAAGCTCTCATAAAAGGTGTAAAAGCAAACCGAAAGTGAATCAGTTGGAATTTGGTCACCAATGAAGCTGGTGAACTGAAACATTGAGCGCTATAGAAAGTGCTGTTACTGAGATTTATTGGTGATAACTGTTGTTAATTTATAAAAGTGCTGTTCAGTTTTGTTACCTGTGATTAGTATTTTGCCAAAATCTTCATGAAATAAAGTTTTATTCTTTTAGCCTGCTTGTTGGACTACATTCACGTACATCCACAGGACGATTTTTTTGTAACAATATCACTTTCTTCCACACGTCGTTTGACCAGACTTTGTAAACATGGAACCACTTGAAGACGCATATTTGCATCCGCAACAGTAAGAAGTGGCCTATAAATTGTCACATCTCAAAAATCCGCTATAGATTTATTGTTTGTGCAGTTTCCTTCTGTTTCTGTTGAAACGAGAATATGCAGACGCTGGTTGAATTCTGGCGTCACTTTGGCTGTGATCGATTTCAATTTGGAGTAAACCAGACACATAAGATGGGTAGAGATAGAGGATGATACAGGTAAAGAAGATGGCAAATTTCAATCTCTACTGAAAGCGTTGAAAAATTATTGAACAGTCTTGCAGCTGAACAGAACGCTCCTCGACGAAATCCAAACGCAACTTTTTGGAAGTGCTTTAAAAGGGGTCTTGTACAGTGGCGGATTTTGACAATATGAGGCCACAGAAGCAAAATTGTTTTGAGGCCCTTCTACTCTATGTTGTAAATTTGGCGTCGGCTAAGCACTGCAATATGCATCAAATAGATTTTGTACCCCCCCTAGGCCCTCGAAGCACCAGGAGAGATCCTCTAACGCCTGTGAGAAAAACCGCCACTGCCGCCTTCGCTTGTCAGAAGCATTGCGTCGGAACTCGGCGGTGCAAATATTGCTCTCGACGAAGGGTTAACTTGAATATCTCTACTAATAATAAAGGAGAATGTGTGTATGTCTGTGTGTGTGTCCGTGTGTCTGTGTGTTGGTCCTCTACGGGGCAGACCTAGAGTTACGAGATTTGGTACAAACATAATTTGAAAGGCGGGAATGTGCACCTCGGAGCCCTTTTTTCAAATTTTAATTAATTAAAAATTAAGCTGAAATTTGGCGTTTTTCCTTAATAACTTCCGAAAATATTGCAGAAAAAAATTATTTTTACACTATCTGAAAATTTAAAAAATTATCTTTTCATCGATATCAATTAAGTTGTCGTACGATTTTTTTTCTCTAATTTTAATAAATTAAAAAAAATATTTTTGGCATAATTTACAACGATACTTTTCATTGTTGCAACGCATTTCAAAAAGTTTTCATTGTTTAAATAAATATTTAATTGCGTGTTTTTCTTCCATTATGAAAGCTGAGAAAATATCTTACTGAATTGTATTTTCTTCTTTTATTTGATCAATTTTTCTGTGAAATCTGTAGAGGAAGTCTTCAAAATAGCAAGTAATCCAGTAAACTGAAAGATTATCTTTGCTATGTTTTAATTCTTTTTTTTTCCAGCGTGTTTTAAGCCAATTAGCATGTCGCTGGACGTAAAATGTGCCGCGCCCATTTAACGTCGAAATCAAATACGTATTTTACGTAAATGTAGACAAGGAAAAGAACAAGTGCAAGGCTACGAAAAGAACGCGGGTTAAATGTCTGTAGCAATTTGAAGTTTAAAACTACTTTCCATGAATATAAACTTATGCATAAGAGATTCAGTTGAAATTTTATTTCCGGCGATCAAGTTCGTCTCCGAAGGCGGTTAGTAGAACGTAAGTGTAGCCTGCAAAGAAAGTCTTGAATTCGTTTCACACTCATAACTTACAGACTCAGACTTACAAAATGTAATTAGATGCAAAATAGTTAGAGATGTTCATGGCTTAACCGATAAAATCGTTATCAGAAACGGCATCCCCTCCTCTTTAGTTCTGTTAACCGGGTTTGTACTGTATTAGCAAAATATGTACCGAAATTAATCAAACTCGATTTGCATGTAAAAGCCTCTCTCTTTTTCTTTCTTTTTACTTTCTCGTATACGAAGTATACAAAGAGAAAGTATTGTAATCGTCAAAAAATTCGAACTCGAGATTTTGACGGATCTCCACGTTTTAGACCTCCCTGAGTCCGAAAAACACAATTTTGGAATTATGTCTGTCTGTCTGTGAACACGATAACTTGAAAACTATTAGAGATACGGGGATAAAATTTGGTATGTGGTCTTTAAACATAATTTGTAGGTTTCTATCAAATTTTGGACAAAATCCGTCAACGGGAAGTCTGTCTGTCTGTATGTTCGATAACATGCGAACGCTATAACTCAAAAACTTGAAAAGCCAGATGGATAAAATTTTATACACAGTTTTATCGTCATGAATGTAGGTCCGTATAAAATTTTGGGCCAAATCTGTCAAAGGGTTGATTGTCTGTCGGTCTGTATAATCGCATACTTGTTCAACTCCATACGCATGCGCAATAGTAGAAATGCCTGTGCAAAGAAGAGACACTTCGAAAACTTGGCAGTTTGCCAAAAACCAATTCTGGCGGCGAGATTTTGTAAGGAAGCAAACATTTAGGTCGTCTCGTTTTACTTGCGTGCTGGAAACAATCTCTGCGCATGCGCAAGCTATTCTCCTGTTTTCTTCTCCGCACGCGGAACTCTCATTTCTAGAGTTTGATAAAAAAAATAAATATTGCGAAGTTTTAATACATACGTATCTTTTTGAATATGATTCTTCACCTCAATATTTTACTATCACTATAATCAACAATGAAAAACCTTCTGATAGTCATTGCATTCTGGGTTACAGTTGGTTCGAACTTTTTATCAACGCAGGGGGAAGGGAAATGACAAATATTTGAAAAGTATACGAGAAAGTTTAGGGGAGGCCACTCCCGCTGGTTACTTTCTCGTATACGAAGTATACAAAGAGAAAGTATTGTAATCGTCAAAAAATTCGAACTCGAGATTTTGACGGATCTCCACGTTTTAGACCTCCCTGAGTCCGAAAAACACAATTTTGGAATTATGTCTGTGTGTCTGTCTGTGAACACGATAACTCGAAAACTATTAGAGCTACGGGGATGAAATTTGGTATGTGGTCTTTGAACATAATTTGTATGTTTCTTTCAAATTTTGGACAAAATCCGTCAACGGGAAGTCTGTCTATTTGTATGTCCGCGGTCATGTGAACGCTATAACTCAAAAACTTGAATAGCCAAATGGATAAAATTTGGTACGCAGTTTTATCGTTATGAATGTAGGTCCGTATAAAAGTTTGGGCCAAATCCGTCAAAAAGAGGCGTTCAAATTGCATATTCAATTTCTTTTAATCTGATTCTCATGCGCATGCGTATTGGTAGCAATCTGTTATTGTTGTAAATTTTATTTACAACAATAAATAATGTTTACAAGTATCAATTGTTAACAATTTTTTTATTGTTGTAAATCAAACCGATCTCATTATTTCAGTAAATCTTTTATTCACGCGCTTTTGCAATTGTTACGGTTGTGGTAGTATAAATTATTTTCTTGGGAATT